>JAMZAV010003373.1:0-64270 GCA_024449915.1 Sweltsa coloradensis
GTCCCACAAGTGTAATTTTTATGCGATATTTTCGTCACATTTTGGCCGATTCTGACCAAACGGGTGGGGTTACAACGTTCAGATTTCACATGGACATTAAGGTTGTGGTGATGTAGTACCTTTTGAAAGAAAAAGTTGAAAAAGTTCGTCAGCATCCAAAGAAATAAAGGTTTTAATATGAGTTTTTTGATGTTTATAATACCAATTAACAAGTAACAATAGAAACTTGACAACAATCACCTACAATGCATTCAAAAAGCACTCGCAAAGGAAAAGTGCAAACAATCGCAAAAAACGCAAACAAAAAACTTACAAAAAACCGCTCATCCATCAACGCGGCGGGACTTTAGCGTTTTCCTAGTACTTTGCAATCCCTCAACTATACTTAGCTATGTTTTCGCCTAGGCGGGATTAGTTTTCACTTGGCAGGTTCCCATTGTGTAAGTCACATCAATTTGTGTTTGAACCTTCCCTCTTTCTTTGGGGATCAATTATAAGATATTTGAATATCAGAGCAAGCGCAGTAATATTATTAGTAGCATAGTTGAATTAATACTTATATTTACTCGCAACTCTTGCTTTGCAGTGGCGACGCTAGTCAGTGACACCACACCGGGGAGGGGCCACAAAACAACAGCAGCTAAAATCCAGAAACGTGACATCGAACAACAAGAACAATGATGTCAGCACCACCCAACAACAATCAGACCCAAAGCAGAGATTTTGTGTGGACATCAGATTAGTGAGTGACAACAAATTTGCTTCTAATTCTTTGTTTTTATTCAAGTTTTATACAAAATGTAATGCTCAATCACACTTCCACACACTTCCCACGACACAAAATCACAAGAATTGAAACAGATGGTTACCCAAAAGCTAGCGATAAGCTTATACACATGTGAAAGGGATAAATAGGATTTTAAATGTCTGGTTTTTAATGTAAGCAAGAATTTTAAATACAGATTTTAAAAGTAATTTCAACTAAAATTAAATGAAGTCTTTGCCAAAATACTCGCGAAGTTGCCAGTGATACCCCCTTCTTCTCATAAGCCGTCGATCAAATTACAAATGTTTTCTTGGCTTTTAATTAAAACCGAGTTTATCTCGGCATAAAATATGTAAATGAGCAATTGATTTAACATTTTATGCTCTCGACACATTACAAATTGACCATATAGTCCATTAAGTGAAATGCCTACTATCCCCCATTTGTGATTTTGTGATTTAAAAGTGATTATTAAAACTAGTAGGCCCGAGTTCTCACAACACGTACAGCAACTTTTATTAATACATGTCTGTTCTTGTTGTTCTAGATCCAAGAGTTCTTTCAACTTCCTTTGGTAATACATAACTGGGTGCCCTACATAAGGAGGCTCAATAGGGGAGCCTACTGTCTCTTTTTCCGGGGGAGGATGCAGATGTAAATTAATATACTTGATTCTTGTACCATAGGCCTAAATGCAGGGTGCGAATTGACGGGGGGGATGGGGGGGATTTGCCCCCCTCTTGTAATTTCATCCCTGGCTATGTTTTACTGAAAGGTATCCCTGCCGGGGATGGCTAAATCCCCACCTCTGGATTCCCATCTCATCTCATAACATATCAAGTGACTTTATCTCGTAATGTTAATAAATAATCCGTCAATTTACACATATTCCTTTCAAAATAATACCTCAGATCGCTTCTTATACCATCTTGAGGGCAATAATACCCCCAATTTTTTCCTCAGATCACTTCTAATGCCATCTCGAGGGCAATAATGACCCAAAAATGTTCATCAGATCGCTTCTAAGGCCATCTCAAGGGCAATAATAACAACAACAAAAATTCGTCTCCGGCGGCTGGGGCTTTGCCCCAGACCCCGGTTTGCCAACGAAAATACTGTTCTAGGCCATCCCCCCCTCAGAAAAATCGTTAATTCGCACCCTGCCTAGATGTAGTTTGCTACATCGTACTGAAAACAGTCACATCTCAAACATTGACTCAAATATTGCAATAATAATTTTAGTGCATTGCTCTCATTTCTTGGCATGGTTTTATTTTTATTATTCAGACCTTTACGGACAGCATTTCACGACAGCAAAATCAGTCTTCGTTAAATGTATGATTATTCTCCATTTTTATTGTGGTGGAGGGGGTTGGGGGGATGCATGTATGCGAGTCCCAGCTATAATATTTATTTACTCATTTATTTGTCAATATATCGTTAACAGGGCAGAGCCCCACCAGTAACGTATAATAAAAACATAACACATGTACAAACATACATGTACAAACATACATGCAAAACATAACTTAAAAATTACAAATACACAAAAATCACAAGAATTGAAACGGATGGTTACCCAAAAGCTAGCGATTAGCTACACATTTGAAAGGGATAAATAGGATTTTGAATGTCTGGTATTAAGTGTAAGAAAGTATTTTATATACAGATTTCAAAAGTAATTTTAACTAAAATTAAATGCCGTCTTTGCCAAAATACTCACGAATTGGCCTGTGATACTCCTTTCCACTCGTAAGCCGTAGCTGTATACAAAGCAACTGCTTCTTGTTCAAATGTTAAATCACAAATTTCAGCGTAGGCCTGCTGTAAGAACAATGATGAATAGCGAAACTCAATAAGATGTGACCTGTCTGGGTATTGAACCTGGGTCAGGAGAAAGTGATTGTAGGTGCTCTTGTAGTAGTTTGCAGTATAGCAGTCTGCTACTCAAGTAATGATAATTAAATCACATGCATGCATCAATAGGCTATTTGCACAAATCCTGTAAGTGTATTTTTTCGATAGCCACTAACACCCTTTAGAACAACAACAACAATAGGATTTCTACATTTATTAGTTTGGCCGTAATATTGTTTTTAATTTTTTTGGTCAAATTAGCGTTTTGAAACGCACCTGGTCGCGCGCCATTTTCGTGACGTAACCGGCCATGTAGGCTACCAGCGGACGCATTGGGATAACACGCGCAGGGGCCCTGCTTTCACGGCAATCAGCAATTAGATCGAATTATAAGTATTGTGTTGTTCCTTTATGTACTAGCAGATTGTGTAAGCTGTATTTAAAGATTTGAGGCGTAAATCGACATGTAACATAATGGGGAATGTTGTGGTTATCAATATGAACTTTTAAATTGTAGGCCGAGCTATATGCCCGGCCTATAGGTCTATAATTTCGAGTGTTTTGCACGGGAAAATGTATTTTTTTACACATTATATTAGTTATTAAAAAGAGGTGGCCTTGTATTATGATAAGTTACTAATTTATCTTACTGTATAAGTTACATAAATATTTATTCTTGTATGCATTACCATTCTTGGCGTCGAATAGCCAACCTTCTTAAAAATGAAAATCCTGATCGCTAACCTCACGGTGGTAAATTAACATGGGTGGTGGTTGCCAAAAATATTATGCTAATTTTTAATGTCCGTGGGCCTTTAAACCCATTTCCTATAGTCTATAAAAGTGCAAAATGAACTTTTAACAATTGACCGAGCTATATGCCCGGCCTATAGGCCTACAATCTCGGGTGCTGTGCACGGGAAAACGTATTTGTTCGGTACGTTATATTCGTTGTTAATTAGTGGTGGCATTGTATTGTGATAAATTACTAATTTATCTTACTGTATAAGTTACACGAATGTATTTTTTGTATGCATTACCCTTCTAGGCGTCGAATAGCCAACCTACGTGAAAGTGAAAATCCTGATCGCTAACCTCACGGTGGTAAATGAACAAGAGTTGTGGTTGCCAAAAATATTATGCTAATTATTAATGTCCGTGAGCCTTTTAAACCATTTTCTAGTATATAAAAGTGCAAAATGAACTTGTGTAGGCCGAGCTATATGCCCGGCCACCGGCCTATAGGCCTTCAATCTCGGGGGTTATGCACTGGAAAACATATTTTTTTGGTACGTTATATTCGTAATTAATTAGTGGTGGCATAGTTTTATTATAGATTAAAATTACTCATGTGTCTTACTGTATCAATTACATGATAATATTTTCTTGTATGAATTGCCCTTCTAGGCGTCGAATAGCCAACCTACGTGAAAGCGAAAATCCTGATTGCTAACCTCACGGTGGTAAATTAACATGAGTTGTGGTTGCCAAAATTATGCTTATTCCTAGGCCGCTTCGACAACGCTTTTTAAGTCGCGTTGATGGATGAGCTTTTTTGTAAGTTTTTAGTTTGCGTAGGACCACTTTTCCTTTGCAAGTGCTTTTTGAATGCATTGTAGGGGATTGTTTTCAAGTTTCTATTGTTAAACCTAAAAAAAAACTCATATTAAAACCTTTATTCTATGGTTTCTGGCTAGCTTTTTCAACTTTTTCTTTCAAGAAGCAAAACATCACCATAACTTTAATGTCCATGTAAAATATGAACGTTGTAGCCCCACCCGTTTGGTCAGAATCGGCCCAAATGTCACGAAAATATCGCACTAAAAATCGTCGGGGAAATAATAAAAGTACGATATTCATGAGAAATATTTCTTCTATTGTACCCAAAAAAGTGACAGGTCTAAGTTCAGAAATTTCGAAGGTTTCCTCGAATTTTAATCAAGATCGCATAATGCCGTTTTCCCGGTAGAATGCGAACACACAAGACACAAAAACAAAAAAACAACAAAAAAAACAAGCTAAATTTTTTTGGGGGTCAGTGAAATTGAAGTCTTTGCTCCGCTCATCGTGAGCCTTTAAAACTATTTTCTAGTCTATAAAAGTGCAAAATGAACTTTTAATTTTAGGCCGATTTATATGCCCGGCCTATAGGCTTACAATCTCGGGGGTTATGCACGGGAAAACGTTTTTTTTGTATGTTATATTCGTTATTAATTAGTGGTTACATTGTATTATGATAAATTACTCATGTGTCTTACTGTATAAATTGCATGCATATATTTTCTTGTATACATTGCCCTTCTAGGCGCCGAATAGCCATACATGAAAATCCTACGGTGGTTTCGCGCACGGAGGTTTTGCGGGAAAGTTTATTTGGGTAGGTTTGTACGTTATAATCGAATGGCAGTCAAGTATGGTTAATTACTCATTTACCTATTAGAATCAGAGTCTTTTGGTTAATTAATATTATTAGCCTCTGCCTTCCTTAAATCCATAATATTCTGTCATGGTAGGCCTACGTAATGGATTTGCGCGTCAACCAAGCAAGTCCACTACCTCTACGAGCCTCTTACATGGCGGGTGACGTCACGACCAATCAGAGCGCGTTATCGGTTGCCACGGCGGCATTTGAAAATAACGCATTTTCAAACACAGATTTCTTATAGAATTCATTTTTTTAAACGTTCAAACCAATTTTTGTGTGTTTAGAATTAAAAAAGCATCAGGAAACACCCATTAATTAGCATTTTTGAACTTCTTGCATATACCCTATTAGATCAAGGTGTACCAGTGGTACGATAGCTCACTTGGTAGAGCATAGCTACGTAACTGCGAGGAACCGTGTTCGATCCTACTGTCGGGACACATCTTTTCCAACTGGCAACATTGCTAAAACAGAAGTTAAGTTTGCGTACATTTGCGGCAGCGCTAGAACACGGGTCAGTTCAACTCGTATTTGTAAGAATTTAGGTAGCATTGAACAACTTAATGGCATATTATTAGTATCAATTGTGCATTGTGTGGTGTTGTTTGTATGGATTACTATTGCGCGAGTCATACAGTACAACTAGTTGGTATTTCTGTAGGTATTGCCAATTCTTTGTGAACCAGCGAGATTGTGCCGTCAAACTCACACTAGATTCGATCATACGCAGTACCTGCAGATTGTGAGGGAATGGAACGCAATATAGAAGACATGTGCAGGTCTGGCAAGGGAGCGTGCCGTGACATAATGCCGGATGCCATGAAGGAGAAAAGAGAGGCTGGTCTCTACCGACCGACTACGTCCATCATGGTTGCATAATAAGCCAAATGTGAGCATGAGAACGCATAACCAGAGCCTTGTGCGACACGACGACAACATGTGATTTATTCCAAAAAGCCAATGGACAAAGCAACATTATCACATGATGAACCCTAGAATAATTTTTTAACTTTCACTGATCAAGTTGAAACAGTCTGGGAAACGAAATGTGTATTTTTTGTGGGATTATATTTCAAGAGTTCAAGGAAAATAGAGAAGCATCAATAGAGACAACTAACAAAATAAAAAAAACTGCTCCCGTCGAAGGACTGGGGTGGGGTGCGACTATTAAAACAACACATGGCGTCACTTTTCAGGGGCTTCACAGGCCAGTATATGACAAAGGTCTTGCGCGTCTGGGTTGACTAAACTGCGGGGGAACCAACGATGCCGGTTGACTGTCACCTGTTGGTCTTTGGTCCCCTCTCAGTGCAAAGTCCCTAAAGTTGGGAAAACATACAAATCAATGAAGAGAATATTTTGGCTTATGATTGACTTGAAATCTCCCCAACAAGTCTCCATTCCTGTTAAGAAGGAAACCTCTGAAGGTCACAACAGGTGGAAACCTCTGAAGGTCACAACAGGTGGAAACCTCTGAAGGTCACAACAGGTGGAAACCTCTGAAGGTCACAACAGGTGGAAACCTCTGAAGGTCACAACAGGTGGAAACCTCTGAAGGTCACAACAGGTGGAAACCTCTGAAGGTCACAACAGGTGGAAACCTCTGAAGGTCACAACAGGTGGAAATCTTCCTGCGTGGCTCGTTAACTCAAAGTTAAATTTACCTGAAAGGTACATTTAATAAATAAAAGCTTTTAGTTTAAAACACAGCTTGATACAATAGTCATCGAGTCTCTAGCCCTCAATAAAAATCAGTATTATGACTTTGTGAGCAGACTTGCTAATTAATGCAGAATAATTGATCTACCAGTTGATGCACAACTAGATAATGCCTACAGGCTGGTCAAGTGGATGTTAGGAAGGATTGGGATTGGGAAGTATTGGGAAGTATTGGGCAATGAAAGAGACACTTGAATATAAATGCATACGTACAAGTGACGAAACATTTCAGCTCAAAAAAGTTTTCCTTGTTCATCATTTAGAGTAGGAGAACTAACCAAAAAATGATCCGTTATTTTGTCATGTGAATTTATTACTCGTGTGTGTCTACAACTCAAGCACAGTTACCTAAATATGTATTTATTTACTAACAAGGGAAATATCACAAGCCTAATTTCGCTTGCTCCGTGAATAATGTCCCAATACTTAATGGAAAACCGTAGGCTATTACAATAAAAATATTATTCAAATTACTTTGGAAGTGGCACCAGAAGATGATTCGAGTAATAATTCCAGTGAGATTTGCAACAACTGAAAATGAAGAAGCAAAATTGCCCGTTTTAATATTCTCCTTGGATATTGGTACACTCTTAATATTATAGAGTTATTAGAAATTGTAACGTATAATAAAGATATTAATAATACCACAATATGATAAAGATATTAATAATAACACACTATTATAAAGTTTGTATTTTTCAATATTATATGTTATATGAAATTAATAAGAAATATAAAAAATGTAACCAAATTTAAAAAAAAAATAATAACTTTGGATTTATATCATGATGATAATGGTAATGAAGTAATTGAAATGATAAAATAAAAAACGATGCAAATATTACTTACTGTATAATAATAAATTCAATTAATTTTCATAATAAAACAAACCGGTTAATAATTTGAACGAAAGGAGAAGTATTTTAAACTTGATGCTTTCACAGTTGATCTGATAACTGCACTGGATGAGATGCAGTTGAGAGACGAAGGGTTGTGAGCGCCGATACTTTAGTGTCTTTTCCGTTTCAGCTGAATAAGTTCCCAACTTACCGCTATTTTTACTAACCAAATTCAACATAACGTAAAGTAAACAAATATAGCCTAGCCATTGAACAACTGAAACGTCAGTTAGTGGAGACTCGGTTTCGTTGAGAATTCAGTCAGTTGAGATGGTAATTTGTATTCCCCTGTAAGCAATCTTCATTAACTGCTGTTCATGGGAAATGGTCAAGGCACTATTTGTGCAAGTAGGTGATCTACATGTTGGTATAAATACGACAAATTCAAGTAGTAAAACAATGCCAAGAAATGCTGTCACCAACCTTAACAGGTTGGTTCAATTATAACTTGACTAATATAGTAAACTAAAGAAAAACACACTCTGAATGTGTCTTTTACATTAAGTTTTGAATCAAGTTAGTCACATATTTAAATGGCTTTTCATTTAAAGAGAAAGGCAAGAACCTTAAAATCCAAAATGTTGATCTTTTGTACAATTTTAATGTTTAGCATCGGCGTAGGTCATTGTTTCTTCCTCGCCGTGTATCGTAGTGTACAAAGAATGTCAAAACTGACCCACCACAGCCTTTCTGAAACTCTTCTCTTCTTCATAGTGCCCAATGAAAACATGTTGGTATAAAAATACATTTAAAAAAAGTACAAATATAAAGTACCACATGAGAGTACGGAACAAAACAATATGTAAAATAAAATGTTGAAATATTAAATAATGTACATCTCACCAGTAGATATGCTCACAAATGTTTTGTAATAAGTCTTGTAACACGAGGGACGCCCATTAAAACCTTTGGAACACTGCATTTAATGTAATAAATATGTTGTTTAGAGGTAAACTGTTTTCTGGTGTCTGGAGTATAATGTTTGTTGATTTATTTCTAGTCACTGGCGGCGGTAAATCTACGGAGCGCTCCCGTGACCCACTGAACACAGGCGTCGGCAACCGTGTCGGGCACACAGCATCGTTGGGCACCTACCCCTCTGCGGTGAGGACCAGCAACAACGGTCACCAGTCGTTTTTTAATTAAACTTTTGATTATGTTATGTTGTTGGGGTTTGTGTTCTTTGCTAATTTTAGCTAATTGTAAAAATAATATAAATATAAATTAAACTTTTGTATAAATTGCTTGCTAGAAAGATGTAAATAAAGAAAATCTTTATTTTTTAATTTATTTTTTACACCTTATTTTAACCTTTTTTATGTTCTTTTTGTGTATTTGATCAGTATTCTAAGTGGAAATAAAAGGTTGTGGGATGGCATAGAATAGCAGGCTCAAATAACACGCAAGTCTGCAAACGTGCCTTGGGGAGGGGGTAGGGGGCGGAGGAGAGAGATGCCGAACACATCGATGAACTAGCAACATCTGTATGTTCTACACATCAGAGTGTCAAATTACAAACCGGCATCATGCTCAATATTTGAACCTCATAAAGGGTGTAAAATATAATTAATTTTTGTCAATAATAAAGGGCGTATTATGCTGAAATATGCATATAATGTATGTGTACAAGCTGATGGGCGCCGGGAGGGGGGGGGGGGCAAGGGGAGGCGCTTGCCCCCCCTGGATTTCAGGAAAAATAAATTTTAACTGGCGATATGCGTTTATTACATATAAATTAATGTATTCGTGAAACCGAAATTCAATTGAAAATTAATATTAATAATATTAATATATTTAATGATCTGATCGGGAGCTGAGTGTTGCTAGTTTGTTTGTTTTTTGCTATTTCATCAAAGTTAGCGGTGCCGGTGCTGCCTTTGAATTTGGCGGTATTTTAAGTTGGTACTAGCGGCACAAGTGATATAGGTTTGTTTGGTTTACCTAGTGTAGTGTAGACTTGTGTAGTGTAGGTGAAGGCCTTGAAATCAAATTACACTACACTTTACCCAGGATAACCAAACGTTTTTTCAGCTACACTCTACACTAGATTCGCTCACATCGAACTGTCAAACTAAAAAACATAATAAAACAACAAACAGTACTGTTGAAGGCACTAAATGAGTCAAAATGATAGAAAATGTGTACTATCTGAACGATGAAAAGTTTAGTAAATAGACCCCCAGAACACGGTAGGCCTACAATAATTTATTGTTTATTTAAATAGAAATTTGTGTTTATGTTTGTAGGCTACTTAGTAATGCATTGAAATTTCGCATTTTCCTTTTTGGGTCTAGTCAATCACGCCCGTTTTCCATTTATTTTATGTTATGTGATATTATGTGTATGATTTATTGAAATAAATAATAATAATGTAACAAGATTATCGTTTCTATGATTTGTAGGCTAGTATATTATTAGTCGATGTAGACCTCTAAGAACGTGTTTATGTTTTATATTTTTATTCCACATTGCATTGCAGCTGGAGAGAACTTACAAGTTGCAGTTTATGTAAGAAAAGAAAATGTGATCAAAACAGTCACATTCATTATAATTTTATGCAATTAAAATATAGCCTTTATTTTTAAAACGTGTGTTTCATTTTCAACTCATAACCCATTTTAGTAACCGTATAAAAGTTGAGACACAATGTTTTTTGTTTACTTTCTAGTATCTACTGCACAAAAATTACATAATTTCGGTATCGTATTCAGCCCACTACTTTTTTCTAAAACCCACCAAATGCATTCAAAAAACCTGATTTTCAAAAATTTCCCCTGTAGCGCTATTGTTGGGAGGCGGAGCCCCCCAAACCCCCCGTGCTTGCGCTTGCCCAACGAAAGTACAAATTGTGATTGTTGCACCCCCTTCTAAAATTCCTACCGGCGCCCATGTACAAGCTGATGCCATGTTAATATTACTATTAAATTGTTATCGAAATCTATATCTCTAGACCATATCAAATCTTCTAACAAGCATCTCACTGTAGCGAACAAACTTCCTCTGAATATAGCTTAACACTTGCTAAACATCAACCCTACAGGTGACATGGCAAGCACCTCCAAGATATGAGCAGCTTGTAGAATATATTGCAATTAACGCTTTTTCATGTACAGAACACACAACCTTGCGACTTAAACAATATTCTACTAAACAATCCAAGTTTACACGTCAAAGACTTTCTTAATCAATTTGCATTGGTTTAGCTCATTACCAGATGAACTGCTGCTCAGAACTAATATTGACGATCTCGAAAAATCTAAGCTGAGATAATATGCAATGTATTCGTTAAATGGTAGACATAAAGTGTCAGTAGACATAAGAGCGTTCATCAAAAGAGCAAAACAACTCGTGCAGCAGAGTGATTCGCAATTAAGCAGTGTATAAAGTATATTTTGATAGCGGGGAAACTAATATTTGGATAACAAGTGCACTCTGGTACAAGTGCACACTGGATAATATTAATATATATATTTAAATGGCAATGTGAATATCAATTAAATATATCGAAATATAAGCTCATGAGGGGCAGAGAAAAATATATAAATAAAACGAAAATTTTTGCAGAACAGCAATACCATGAACAACAGAACTAGAAATTTTAACGCAGTAGAATTTTCCTATCCTAGCTAGACCCAGCTACACACACGAAGTCAAGCTCAAACAAACCAGAACAAAGAACACAACGACAAACAGCAACCTGCAGTGAACTAACATCAGACAGAATGATGTGGTGAAGAATAAGTTGAAATAAAACAGCCCTGCAATCTAATAGAGGCCCCACAGCGCTCTACTGTGGCTGGCCGAGGAGCGACGCAGAACACGTCCAGCTCCGACCAAGAAGTGAGCGACTGCGATGCGATGCGAGCGAGGCGCAGGCAGGCGGCAGCTGCTGGCTGCGCGCATGAGATGGTGAGCGACACGATGCGCGCGCAGATCCTTTGTTGTCCCTAGCTAGACTTGTAGGCTGCAGGAGACACGTGTATGCTGCAGACTGATACAAAAACATTGATCGCAAACGATTCTCCACATTCTTATCTAAGAATATTGACCATTCGTGTGAGGGTTGCTAACCGTCCACCCTTGGTAATCATAAGACATTATACATCCCTTTCTCCCAGTGAACTGTCAAATGTAGACCCCTATGATTTGTTCGTACAAATTAACCCACAATCTTATTTCGGCATTATCATGTTAATCCACGCACGGTCACAAAGTAAACTATCCCTTCCCACAGCGTTCTCAGCTCTCACTCCTTGGTCAAATACGAGCGTTAACGCAACTCTGGACTGGGAGTGAAGCCGCTGCTAAGTCTGTGAATAACCTGCAGACAACGGGAACGACGAGAAACCATTAACTCTACGGTAAAAGTGCCCTTGCCGACCGGACCAGCAGTGGCGGCGCCAGAAAAAAAGTCAATAGGGGGCAGAGCAGGGGCAAGGTAATATTTTCCTTAAAAAATATCCGTTGCCCCCCCCTTACTCCCCAGTCCCCCACACTCTAGCCTGTAGACCATTAACATAGAAACTTCACGGGGCAAAACATAATATGTTTTGCCCCGTGAAGTTAGTAGGCATATTATGCCTACTGTTGAAAGAGAATAGATAGATACACCCATGGATACACGATCCCCACAACAAAATGCAGACAGGGTAATGAAGGAACCAAGGATTTCCACACAAGCTGTAGTATTCGACTGTTATAAGACTTGGCAAATTGATCCTCTACTAGACTTGAGACCAAAGAGTTAGGGAGTGATGCTTCGATTGCTATAGTACAGCCACATTAGAGATACGATTATTCCACAGACAACTTTACTTGATTTCTACAAATGTTTTATTCTTGACGTTTCCATATCTCTCATCTAAAACTGCCATCATAAAATAGTAATATTAAAATTGTTCTTATATTTTTAGACGACCACGCCGACCGAGTAGGAGACATCCACGCAGAAGCAGCAGGACAAGCAACTAACTGTCACAGTTAGAAAACGTTATTTCGTATCTTGCTCAACGATAGCGGGGTAGTCATTGAAATCCTAGCTAGTTTGAGAAGTTTACTAACATTAAATGACATAACTGACAACGTAGGTACAAATGCCGCATACCGCATACATCATAATATTCTGAAATTTCCAGCATGGTTATCTCTCCGATGCTGTAAAAGGCTAAAAACAGGCCTACTCTCTTTAGTTATTAATCCATCTGCAATATCCAAAAAGATTAGTATTGTCCCGTTTTTATGTCATTTTAATTGTCCCGTGTGCGGTCCAACTTGTTGGTTGAAGTGTGTAGTGTTACGCATCAGGCCATGTTGGAGCATGTTTGCAACTGTCAATTTAGCAGTCGATTTTCCGAATTAAATATTTGGTAGTTTATTGGCAATGAAGTTATTCTGTGGACCACTATGAATTGTATAGGGTGCGGGTTGACTTTGTTGAGTTTTGGGGCGTCAAAAAGTGATACAAACAGTATTTTGCAATAAGTTGAATGGGTTGTTTTTGTTGAATATGTTGACTGACCCAGGGTTCAAATAAAGAGGCAACGACGTGCAGTCTTCATTGAGTTAGGAGGTATTATCGTGTTGTGAAGGCGGCGATATTTGCGGGCGGTCCGACATCCACGAGCAGAAGGTAGGATTATATATTATCTCAACAGTACATGGATAAATACTGGCAATTATTTACAGTTGGAATATCTCCAAAAAAGCTACAAACAATCATTTTTGACGGAGCATACAAGTTTAAAGAATTCGACGATAAAATGTTGGCTTTTTTGTGATACGGCATGTCGGAAGTGACAACGGATTTCTTGATGGAGGGTCTCATACTTCCGAGGCGTTAAAATCGAGCGGAGACTTACATGAGAAGAAGGATGGTTCACGCATCGAAGGATGGGGCATCGATAATTTTTACAATTACAAGAAAATAATTCTGTTAGTCATAGATAAAAACACCCTTTAACACTGTACAATTTGAACCAATTTGCAGTGAAAATTGAAAATAGGGCGATATGCAAAACTCTCAAATCTAAGAAAGTCCCCTTCCTCGACTTCATGATAAATCAGAATTAACGAATGAACAAAGTCATTTAGCACGGATGATGTACAGGATGTTGTTGAAGAAGGGATCAACAACGTTTCGCATTTTTTAATCTACCATTATATCATACCATACCTAAGACTAAGCCAACACATTCTCAAGATAGCGGAAGAAGAAACATCAACAGGGACCCATTTAAATCGACGAAGTATTTAGTCGGTGAGTACAATATCATCTATTATAGACACCCAACGCTATTATACAACAAATCTCACAAGGGAGATTATCAAAAAATAGTCTGTAGGAGTGCTATTGGCACGTTACGGATATTTTGAATATATTATCTCCAAATTTTAATTTGTATGATAAGTTGATTGGGTGACAAACGCTACGCTAGAGAAAGGAAGGGATGTAATTCTATAAACCACCTTGTAAAGTGAAAAGTAAATATGAACCACTCATGAAAAAAAGCTTTTGTAAGATAAACAAGGCAATGAAAAAAATGTTAAAAAAACATCCGACAGTAAGATCGAAAAAGCTTCACAAGTAAAATCCCATCAATGTTAAAGGAATTGTCTTGGTTTGCATAACAGGCTTCTCAGAAGGTCTTGATTCAATTTCAGTCAAGTAAAAAAAAATTAGGTCGCTAAGTCCTATACTACTTGCATAACAACAGATTTGCTTAAGATCTGCGGAGCGCATGGGCCGCCTATAGTGACGTCACTTTTCGGCCACCGCCAGGCTGCATAGCATAGAGCTTGCTGCATACATCCCGCGCGGTTGCGATCTGTTGGAGAACCATGGACAGTCCCAATTTGGAATGTTTTTGTGGTTTGAAAATTCAATTTACACTTAACTGAGATCGTTCTTCTTAGAATGTTTTCACAATGAGGGGTTCGTTGGGATGAAAGATAGTTATCTGTATTATTGTAGGTTGAGCTTGAGATATGCAGACTTGTCCAAAAAAATTTAAGTATTTGACTCTCTTTCAATGTGAATAACCAGTCAGTGGTCAGTTAGTGTTTGGCATTTAAGGTGAGCACGTGGGGGTCGCGTACTAAATTTTTTTGACAGTTCCATCATTGTGTTGTGTCCACCCAAGGTTTCATACTATGTCACGTTTAAATAATTTCGTGCGCGTCAATGACAATTTTTAAATATGCCAAATGGCTGGAATTGTGTCGTATAGTTTCGAGCCTAAATACACAGAAGCCGAAAAGCAAGCAATAAACCAACAACTAACAGCTAAAGCGAATATATTGGTTAGTTAACAGGATAGATCGGAAAATTTTAGTTTTATGTTGGGGAAATTTACTCTTATGAGTCACCCTATTCCTCTGTGCCGATCCGACAGAAACAAATAAATTTTTGTTATGCTTGACAATTTTTCCAAAATTTGTTGGCAGGCAGCTTTTTCAAGATCACTGTTGACTTGTTTTTGCTGCAATACAATAAAATCTATTATTTTACCAGTAGTGACTTGCATAATTGTGTAAGTGACGTACTAAGCGCAGAATCCGGGTGAGTCATACTGGCCATCTCCTGACCTGACCTGACCTGACCTGACGACACTAAATTCAAAAGTTCGATTTTTCTCATAGTATCCTAATCATGTAGACAAAACTGTAGGTCGAACAAATCTTTTTATAATTTTGTAAAAAGTGGATCGTGACATAAAGTTGAGCTTCAGCGCGGTTGCAAACGATTTAAACGCACTTAAACTGACCCCACATGTGTAAATAGCAGCAGCAATGTTGATAGAGCCCAGGTTTGCATGCCCAGCTTTAGGTTGTGACTTTCAAATACAAATGTGGCCATCAAGACAAGTGGTTATTACAACCAACATCGAGCCATATATTTCATTCTTGCATTCAACAATGGGGGAACCGCATTTCTGACAAAAGTAAAACAGTATTGACAGACATTGCCAAAATATAAAGAAAACGTTTGGAAACTCCCCCTGTCCTTTATTTTTGTCATCTGATTAATCACTGTGATATTCTTTACTATCGCTTAAATCAGAAAAATCACTGTCGCCGTCAGATGGTAGGTATGATTCGTCCAAGCTAGAATCATCGCTTTCCGGTTCACTTTCCGATTAAATATTAAATAAATAAAATAAATAATTTTATTTAGAGTCTACCCACTAAGTAATATAACTGGTTTTCAGTGGGGGACTTTAAATCAAAGCGACCGAGACAACCCTGCAGGCCCCGACGCAATCGACGAGTGAGCGATAACCAACCAAAGATCGATATTTTTAATAGGAAATATAGCAATCAGTGGTATGGACAGTGCGAACACCCGCGAATCAACAAGGCCGATTCAGAACAACTCTGAAATTTATTATGTGCTTCGTTGCTAGGACGGCTCCAAAGTCACCGTTTACAAACTCCTAACACAAGAACTGATGGACTGAAGTCCAAATCAGAACTTAAAAAACTTCTGACTTCAGCGGGAATAGAACCCTGGACCTTCTGCATTGGAAGCAGATACGCTAACCACAAGACCAACAAGCCACATTCATTCTCGTTGTTGGAAAGTAAACAACTATGGTATGTTTCACAGCCGAGCTCACACTGTACTTCTATTTCGTTTGCGTACGATTCATATCCTTCTGTGACACAGGACATGTCATAATCAGTAACGCATGTGTCAACTTATCTGCGGATGCTATTTTCGTTGTTTTTTTATTACGTTTATATGAGCTTCGTCTGCCAGTCTGCCAGTCTGCCAGCCAGCCAACCAGCCCGCCCGCCTACTACTTACTATTTTCATAATTATTGTGGGCCTTGGCCTTTTGATTTCGTCAGTTTATTGTCTTTCTGGCTTAAAACAACAGAGAATAACTAATGACATAAACTTATTTACCATAGTATGTATCGTGGGATGATCGCGAAAACTCGCTAACTCCAAAATTTACGAAAATAAAAAAGTATATACAGTTTCTTCAGAAAAAAATCGCTCTTTCTTCTGCAACAACTCACTTACTCCTAAAAAGGGAATATTATTACGAGCAACAAGAGGTCGTGAATATCACTTACTCCATTTCAGCAATTATTTGGGCAGCAAAAAGTGCATAAGTGGGAGTTAGTGAGTTTTCCCCTTAGTAATAACATGGCCTCTGCAACCATGATGGCTTTCCTTCCGCGAGCAAAAAGTCAATAGCTCCATTAGGCATGAAAAGTTATTGCTGGAAACTGAAAGAAAATGTTTATTGGAATGTGTTCTGGAATTTATAAATTAAATGTTGTGTTTACATTTCCACAACCTGAATTTTGACAATGCAAAAATTAATTAAGTGGCATTTTCTTTATTAGAAGCTTTGTTTTAAAATAATTAAAACAAATTTATTGGATGAGCGAAGCGAAGACTTCAATTTCACCGACCCCCCAAAAAATTTAGCTCGTTTTTTTTTTTTTTTTTTTTTTTTTTTTCCGTCTGTTTGTTTGCTCTCTACCGGGCAAACGGCATATGCGATCTTGATGAAAATTTGACACGACCTTCGTTTTCTCTGAACTTAGACTTGCCACGTTTTTGGGTACAATTGAAGAAATATTTCTCATGAAGATCGTACTTTTACGATTTTTTTCGATTTTTAGTGCGATATTTTCGTGCCATTTGGGCCAATTCTGACCAAACGGGTGGGGCTACAACGTTCATATTTCACATGGACATTAAGGAAATGGTGATGTATTGCTTTCTGAAAGAAAAAGTTGAAAAAGTTAACCAGAATCTAGAGAAATAAAGCTTTTAATATACGTTTTTTGACTTTTTGTGCGATATTTTCGTGCCATTTGGGCCAATTCTGACCAAACGGGTGGGGCTACAACGTTCATATTATACATGGGCATTAAGGTTATGGTGATGTAGTACCTTTTGAAAGAAAATGTTGAAAAAGTTAGCCAGAATCCATAGAAATATATCTTTAAATGTAAGATTTTTACGTTAAATAATAACAAATTAACAAGAAACAATAGAAACTTGACAACAATCACCTACAATGCGTCGGCAGAAAAACAAAGCACTTGCAAAAGTAAAGATATCCCACGCAAACTAAAAACTTTAAAAAAAGCTCATCCATCAACGCGGCGGGACTTTAGCGTTTTCCTAGTTGTTTTTAATTATAGTCCAACACAATTATTTTAAATTATAAATAACATGTTTCAAAGTAAAATCATGTTCAAATCCCTGATTTTATACTGAACCTAAAAACTTCAAACTCTTTTATCTCAGAACTTGAAAAATGGAGTTAATGAGTTATCGCGATCAGCTTACGGTATGTAATTTAGCATGTCCACATGTGCCCAAAATTTTTGTCCATATTTTCCCCTTCCACACTTTTAGCTTGTCCCATAAATTTGTCTTTTTCAGACCAATGTTTTATTAAACCCAATATTGTAGTTCATGGGTGTATTGAATAAGGGTTTCAAAATAATGCCAAGAAAAAAGTTTATGAATCGTGATACAATTTTTGGATGAGCGAAGCGAAGACTTCAATTTCACCGACCCCCCAAAACATTAAGATCGGGTGTTTTTTTTTGTTTTTTTGTTTGTTTTTCTGTCTGTTTGTTCGCTCTCTACCGGGAAAACGGCATATGCGATCTGGATGAAAATTTGACAGGACCTTCGAAATCTCTGAACTTAGACTTGCCACGCTTTTGGGTACAATCTAAGAAGTATTTCTCATGAATATCGTACTTTAACGATTTTTTTCGATTTTTTGTGCGATATTTTCGTGCCATTTGGGCCAATTCTGACCAAACGGGTGGGGCTACAATGTTCATATTATACATGGACATTAAGGTTATGGTGATGTAGTACATTTTGAAAAAAAAAATTGAAAAAGTTTGCCAGAATCTATAGAAATAAAGCTTTTATAATAAGATTTTTGTTTTTTTGTACGATATTTTCGTGCCATTTGGGCCAATTCTGACCAAACGGGTGGGGCTACAATGTTCATACTAGGAAAACGCAAAAGTCCCGCCGCGTTGATGGATGAGCTTTTTAAAGTTTTAAGTTTGCGTGGGAAATCTTTACTTTTGCAAGTGCTTTGTTTTGCTGCCTAAGCATTGTAGGTGATTGTTGTCAAGTTTCTATTGTTTTCTGTCAATTGGTTTTATTTACCGTAAGAAACTTGCATTAAAAGCTTTATTTCTATGGATTCTGGCTAATTTTTTCAACTTTTTCTTTCAAAAGGTACTTCATCACCATAACCTTAATGTCCATGTATAATATGAACGTTGTAGCCCTACCCGTTTGGTCAGAATTGGCCCAAATGGCACGAAAATATCGCATAAAAATCAAAAAACTTATATTAAAAGCTTTATTTCTATAGATTCTGGCAAACTTTTTCAACTTTTTCTTCCATAAAGCAATACATCACCATAACCTTAATGTCCATGTGAAATATGAACGTTGTAGCCCCACCCGTTTGGTCAGAATCGGCCCAAATGTCACGAAAATATCGCACTAAAAATCGAAAAAAAGCGCAAAAGTACGATATTTTTAAGAAATATTTCTTTGATTGTACCCAAAAACGTAGCAAGTCTAAGTTCAAAAATACCAAAGGTCCTGTCAAATTTTCATTAAGATCGGATATGCCGTTTGCCCGGTAGATTTAAAAAAAAAAAAAAATTAAAAATTTAAAAATTTAAAAAATTTAAAAATTTAAAAAATTTAACTCGGGTGTTGTTTTGTTTGATTTTTTTTTTTTCTGTCTGTTCGCTACAGACAGAAAAAAAAAAAAAAAAAAAAATCAAACAAAACAACACCCGAGCTAAATTTTTTGGGGGGTCGGTGAAATTGAAGTCTTCGCTTCGCTCATCCAATTATACATGGACATTAAGGTTATGGTGATGTAGTACCTTTTGAAAGAAAAAGTTGAAAAAGTTAGCCAGAATCATAGAAATAAAGCTTTTAATATAAGTTTTTTACGCTAAATAATACCAATTGACAAGAAACAAAAGAAAGTTGACAACATTCACCTACAATGCGTAGGCAGCAAAACAAATACTTGCAAAAGTAAAGATATCCCACGCAAACTAAAAACTTTAAAATGCTCATCCATCAACGCGGCGGGACTTTAGCGTTTTCCTAGTAGAAAACAATGCTTGTTTATGTTACTTTGACGATCTTAAAACACGTTGATTAAAACAACTACTTGATAATTCACAACACAAAACACACACAACACAAACACAAACACAAAAACACAGTAAGCTAGATAGACTTGTAAGGCATGAGTAGGTTGTTGCTACGATTAAGGCTTATTTGCATACATATTTTAGGTCCTAAAAACTAAAAACAAATTGTTTCTGCACACAGATCAAAAGCGCACTGAAAGTTACTAAAAAGAAACAAAAGAAGGAATATAAAAAAAGAAAACAAATGAGAAAAGAATAAAACATTCAATGAAAGTAAGTACTGTTTCTGTGAGAGAAACTCTGATTAGACGAGTGAGCGCAGCGAACGTAGTCTACAACGCTACTCGATCGGGCCTAGGTCGTGATTAATTCTGTTAAATGTTAAATGTTAAATGTCTGTCTGTCCGGTCCCATACGGCCGAACGGCTAAATAGACTGAGCTGAAATTTTAAACAGACATCCGTGACCAGGTAACTGAGAACTGTTAACAAAATGAGCACAATCCGTTGCGATTTAAATCTGCAAGAAATAAAAAACCGAAAAATACGATGAAATGTATAGGAATTATTTTAACGACAATGGTTTTTCATTTTGAAATAATATTTTTTGTTTGTTATTTACCTGGCTGTGAAATGCCGTGTCCAAGGTTAATCGAATGTTTGACGTCAAGGTACCCCCAAATTTCGCTCGTAGATTGAGTAAACCTTGCAATATTTTCACGTATTTTGTACTGGCTATGTTTTCCATAGTATTGTCACAGATGATGGACTACACTGCGTTATATGCATTTCAAAACATGTTAAATAATTTAAAAAAATACAATCCAGAAATTACAAAATCTTTCCCGACCATTGAACCCACGTCTCCCACATTTCGGCTATAACGGCGCTTTAGCCAACTCGACTAGGGAAACGCCAAAGTCGTTGTTAGACGAGTGAGTGAGCCATGTGTTGAGTACGCGGGAACATTTGCATTTAAGTTTGATTATAATATTCGTATAAATAATCGGGTATTTTAGTTTAGGTCATAGTTTAGCCCATAATGCTCCACTGTAGCCTATAATAGGCTAGGGAGGCCTTAGGTAGCCCATAATGCTCCACTGTAGCCTATAATAGGCTAGGGAGGCCTTAGGTAGGGGGAAGAAAATGAATGTTACCGGGTACTCAACACATGGCTCACTCACTCGTCTAACAACGACTTTGGCGTTTCCCTAGTATTTGTATAATAACCTTGTTCATTCTTTGTTGCATTAGAAATAACATGGTAGCCTACATTAATGAACTTTCAGTGCATAAAATGTTATCTTATTAATGGTCTTTTGCAGATGATATTGGCTAAAATGTCCGAGATGAGCACTAAACTAGCCAGATTCCACGATATTGAGTAAGTAGACCTTCATTTTTTAACATTGTACAATTTAGTTTTGTTGTCCGATTAGAGTGTCCCCATTCTTTCCATATGAACAATGCTTAGTAGCATACGCACACATGACTACATACACACGCACACACGCACATATGCACATGCGTTCTTGTTTTTGTTGGTATTATTGTTATTTATTCAAATGTGTTTAAGATGTTTTTGTGAAATATTTTGATATCAATGAAATAAAAAAAGCTATCTGCCTTTTAAAAAGTCTCAAGAAACGTAAAAATAATATTTTGTTGGAAAATTAAAAATGTTACCACTTCAGAAATTGGGTCAATAAACTTATCAATCCTATCTCAACTCAAAAATAATTTTAAAGGAATGTGCCCCAATAATTGCATTGAATTTGTCAACACTACTATTTGTGTTTTTATTGGTCGCTGTTAAATATAATATTTAGATCCTAAACTGTTGGCAAGACACATTGTGTTAAGGGGCCTGCTGTTTGCACCAGCAATGTGAATTATGTTATTCAAACATTATAATAAAATAAATTATAACAACTAGACCCCTAAAAAAGAAAAAGAAAATACAAAATGTTTTTTTTTATTAATTATAAAAAGAGGAGTCGCTGAGGCTGGCGAGGAGAGGAGTTAGCGCTCAGCCTTGAACTTTCTGTTTCTTTCGGGTAAATGATTTATAAAGCAGTTGTCAAAGTTCACACTAACGTTGTTACCAAATAAATCTGTGATATCCAGCACGTGTATTCCTTAATTAATTCATTGATTCTGAATAAAAACATAGTAAAAGTAACGTAATTTACTGCTTATTGGTCAACTTCGGGAATTCATTCCAAGTGTACAATTTGCATACTGGATAACAACGTTTAAATCAGTGTGAACGCGCAGGTTTTTTTGATCGATTTTGAGAGAATTTCCTGAATTGAAATCTGTGTTTTTGATTATTATAGTTGTTCCAAAGCAAGTATGCAGATGTTGACATCACCGGTGGGTGGATTGCAGCCTAACAGCGGTCCCCGATTTCAAAAATTTGGATCGCTCATTGGCCTGGCGAAACCGCGCGCAGGCTTACTTGCTTCAGAGCAACTAATTACTAATTTAACTAATTTAATTCAATTAACTAACTAATTTGGTAACGAAATTACCAACCATTCAGCAGAATTCATCACCTGAGAGTGCAGAGTGAGTTGGGCCAAGCTCAGCGTTCCCTCTTAATGTCTACATGAAATATCAATATTGTAATGTCAATATTTTTGTTACATAACAGAACCGGACAAGTGATTGCAGCCGAGCCAATACCAACATTGGCAATGGTGAGTGACCTTACATCTTTCTACTTGTTTAATGATGCAGTGATGCCATATATATTATGAATTATATATATATTGAATAATTATTTTATTATGAATTAATACTATTGATAGGATTCAATTTTTTGAATCACTCATTATCCAGCCTTGTTACAACTGTGAATGTTAGGACTGTATTACATGTTTAAAAAGACAGCCGGCCGACATTAAGCTTTGTCATCTGCCGGTATATTCATAGGATAGCCTTATTTGTAGTGTTCAAGGCTGCCTAGAGAGGGCGTCAGCTGCTGGAATGGCCACTGAGGGTTGGTCTTGGGGCGCATTCAGTTACTCGCTACGTGGCGCTTTGTAGCGCTTTTCCAGTTTTATTTAGGTAGACGGACACCATAACCTAACTTTATAACCCACATCATGACCCACATTTTTACATATTCCGTAATTATTTACATCGCCTTAATTCTGCTAGTTGAATTGTTCTACATTTTTAAACCATCATACTTTACATATTTCCACGAGGATATTAAGATTGTATTCATTTTTAAAACACAAATCGCCCCCTGTATCCACTCCTCCGCAGCGCCTCCATGTCGCCAGCCACCAAGCTCCGCCTCTACACCTCCGTCATCCGGCCCACCGTCACGTATCCCTCCCCCGTGTGGTCAGGGTGCGCCGCCTCGCACCTGCGCAAAATCCAGGTTTTGCAAAACAAGGTTCTGCGCCTCGTTGCGGGGGTCCCTCGCATGACGAGAATGACCGCGTGCACGCCGACCTCAGTGTCCCCATGGTGCTGGATCTGGTCCGGGCCGCTTGGAAGATAGAGCGTAGTTGCCCACCCGACCGTGAGAGAACTAATCGACAACTGGATTAAAACCGCCGTCGTAGCCGTTCGAGGGAGGGAGCGTCAGCCTGGTCTCGAACTCAGGCATATCCAGACGCAATCCAAAGTCGTCGAATGAGTGTTGACTATTACTAACACCTTGTATCTAATTTAAATGTATTATCATATGATCTGTAAAACTATCATTGAGTGGTATAAACCACAGCTTAGGGATTTGACACAGCTGATCAGCTAGCTAGGTAAATTGAGTGTGACCACAGTTTGTGTACCATGACAATTTGTGTACCGTTGTGTTCCTACATAAAACGCCTAGCGAATGCTTTATACTTCTTGGCCATCATTATTATAATTTAAATTCTCTATATTTTCCTTAAAAACCATTTCTATATTCAACATCCCTAATATATTTCAGAATCACTTTAGCTCTTCAAGCATATTATTGTTGGATTTCATCCCATTTAGGTATCATATTTCTTGGAATATTGAGAATAAAGGTTAATCTAGAATCTAACAGATAATCCCATACCGTTAGGGTGGAAGACATATGCACGAGAGAGAACCCAAACTATAAGTGAGTGAGTAAACTGTGTGGCTACTCTGGTAGCATAAATAACTTTGTCTTTAAAAACCATTTAACAATAATAGTTATTTAATTAGCTATTCATTGTTGAATAACCTTTTGCAAAACTTAAACTAAATCTTCCCCGAGATATTATTTTTAGAAATTTTAAAAATTTGAATAATATTTCAAATTTTTATTTCGGCACGTAGATTCAAAAATAAACTATTTTTGTAAATTTTAAAGGGCGTTTCAACCATTTCGCTTCAATGTGGTTTTAAGAGTTAGGTTATGGTGTAGGCCTACGTCTGCCAAAATAAAACTGGAATATCACGCGTAAATGTAGGCCTACTGGAATATGCATGTCTAGCTTATGTAAAATACTTGCATTGAAAATGATTAAACCACCTTCAAGCTACAATGGAATATAGGCCCTAGTTATTCAGAATTTGTTATGATGTTGTTGTCGAGTTTTTAAGCCAACAAAGCGTAGTACGCGTAGTAGTTTAAACCCGAGTTTTCACGGACCAATCCAAGCCCGGCCTTTGCCGGTCCTCGACCAATCACGTAGCCGTATTGACTTCTCACGAAAAAATATTCGGTGAGAAGTTGTCACTTTTTTCGAGCGAGATATCGCAATGTTTCGATATCGATAACCAAACAGAATCGCATTTGTCACTTTTCATTTCGAAATTCGACAAGCTAGCTCGGTGAAAGGAAACAGAATAACCCTCCAGCACCTTGCTGCGATTTGGGGCATTATGGGTAATCTTCATATGGATGAACGTGATTGGTGGTCAAAGGCGCTACAAATCGCCACGTAGCGAGTTACGGAACGCTTGAAATTTTGATTGTAAGTGCTCAAAGAGTACAATGGTACCACATTGTCAACAAAACCTTCATTGTAGGCCTACGTAGAGGTTACAATAACAATAATAAGACATGTGGGTATGCATCCGGTACAGTTATAAAATTAATAATGAGAATACCATAAGTGAGAAAAAGATTTAATCAATTAGAGTTGGCTATGATAAATACAATAAAAAGAAAATAATGGAATGGCCTAGAAGACCGGCAAATAAAAAAGGAGTTGATAGAATGAATATAATTAACATGCAGTTCCCAAATACAGTGGTAACAAGATACAATTGAAAATGGACGATGAGGAGGCACAGGCAATAGGCAAACGAGTCAGAGTCCGAGTCCTCCTCTGACGAGGGCGAGCCTCAACTTGCAGCTTTCGCACCACCACCACCACCACCACCACCACCGGAGTGAGTGCAAAACGAAAACGTACCGAAAACGCAAGCTCAAGTTAGCTTCTTACTTGCAACTTGTTGATAATAATCTTTTGCTTTTGAATAGGCCTACTTTTTGCACAATAGTAGTATTCATCACTTTTGAAATCAACTAAAATAAATCCCATTTTTAACTTCCCTTACGCCTATGTCTTCAATAGTTTGTGCACTCACATTCATATACACTTTACATAGCCTAGGCCTACTCACACAATTATTCACTCTCATCATTACACTCCATCATCATCACACTCCATCATCATCACACTCCATCATCACCACTTTATCATTCACTCCAGAATTGAAATCCATGTCTTGGATTGGAGATCAATATTAAAAGTACTTTCTTAACATTTATGCAAAATTTGGTAATAATATTACCAACCATTCAGCAGAAATCATTAATACCTGAGTGGCCGCATTTGAGTTGGGCCAAGTTCAGCTTTCCCTTGTCTACATGAAATATCAATATTATAGTTTGTTTTTGTTACATAACAGGTTGCAAGACGCAGCAGCAGCGAAGGCAGCAGCCGAGGCGGCGAGGGCAGCAGCGGCGGTGGAGGAGGCAGAAGCTCGACGAGCTTTGGCAGCAGCCGCTGCTTTACGCAGGGCTGCTGCCGTAGCTGGGCAAGCTAACAATCAGTGAGCTACCTTCTTACTTGCAACTTGTTCACTAAGGTCCCAGCAGTGTCGAACCGTGAATATTTTACAGGGTAGACACAGATACAAATCATGTGTCTTATGGGTACATGTATTTTCGTGGGAAAGGAACCAAGGGCGGGGGGTTTGGGGAGCAGAGCCCCTCCACATTAGCGCCGCTGGCAAAATTTGTGAAAATCAAGGTTTTAGATTGCGTTTGATGCGTTAAATTAGAGAAAAAAGTATAAGTCTCTAAGCAATACCGAAAATTTCGGTATTGAGCTTGACTGCGCAGCTTGACCATAGAGTCGAATGAAATAAACAACACGAACTGAACTCGTCACCTCGTCACAGACATGTATATTGCATACACACACACACTCTCTCATACTCACTCTCGAACTCGAACTCGAACTCGAACTCGAACTCGAACTCGAACTCGAACTCGAACTCGAACTCGAACTCGAACTCGAACTCGAACTCGCACTCGCACTCGCACTCGCACTCGCACTCACACTCGCACTCACATGCTCACGCTCACTCCCCCCACGCACACATGTACCACACTCTCCTCACAGCCTCCCCACAAATTTTAATAATACTTATGTCATCCATTATTTTATTTTTTCAAGCCACCACAAGTAGCTTTAATATCTGTACGTAACATGTAACTTAATTATAAATGACATTGCTTTAGGTTTAGACAGTAGTTAAGATTATATTTAGATCATACACTGGTGGTAAGGCACATGTTGTTATGGGGCCTTGCTCTACTCTTGCCGCTAGCAATGTGCTTGTATAACTGTAATTCAATCATGTTGAAAAAATATATATATATATTTGCTTCATTTGTCATCGTACTTCCTAGGTATTCCTTTCCTGCAATTCTTCTCCCCTCAGTGTAATCCTATTTTTGTGTCTTGGTCTATGGTAATAAAATAATATTATTCGAATCCACCCTGGTTGTTTCAGATGGAGGAGGAAGAAGCAATGCTGAACGTGGCTCTATTCAAGGCTCGTCCAGCCCACCGCCACGACCCCCCCCCCCAAAAAAAAATAACAATAATTTCATTACTCACATACATTCCTGGCCAATGTGCGTAACTGTGTCCACGGGTCTAACAAAGACCTATATTCTTATGTTATTAATGTGAACAATGATTACATAGAAATAAATACGAATTTCCCTCCAAGTCCCTAAAAAAAATATGGTAGAAGAGCGTAACTTTGTACCCGAAAGCGCACTTACTAAATGAGACGGTGGGATCTGACGCACTAATTATGCACTAATTCGAGTCACATTTTGTAATAAGTGCTCAAAGTGGGTGACGTGAAGTTGGCACCACTAATTTCTGGGGTTTATAGGTGCGTAAGAATGCAGTTATTGCGCAACAAATAGTCTGACTTGTTTCAGAATTATTGCGCAAAGCGACGGTGCCTACTTCACGCACCTATTAGAATTAGGCTCGCAAAAACACAACCATCTACGTTGAATGGTGCGCTAGATGAAAAAGTCTTCGAAAACTATTTTTAAATATTTTGTCGATGTTCTAAGTGACAGGTTTTAATTTCGTTCACTACCTAAATGTATATATATTTAAAAAAAAAACACTGATTGATAGCAAATGTTGTCGTCGTTCCCGGATAGGGATCGCGAGACAAACGAACAACTCTGGGGTTAAGACGATTTCTATTAATTAATTACAAAATAAAATAAACTATACTTAAATTTGCAAAATCCCCAGCTTTTAAATTGAATAGAGATCACTTTAATTTGCCATATCTGTTAGGTTATTGCAGAAAAGCAACAAGCAGAATTATAACTTAAATTGCAACGGAGCAACTAACACATTTTAGGTCAAATTTGCCATGAAATACCCAAATGAAAATTAAGTCGCGTAGATATCAGTGGTGCAAGTGGTGAATCAGCAAAGGGTCCCCAAAGAAGGGGGGTTGGGGGCGACGACAGTGGTCGGCTCCAGCATAATGTATTTCCCTTCAATATTATACAGAAAACTAAATGGTCGGAACAATATGATGCTGTTTTTGTAGACAAGGAAAACGCTCAAGTCCAGTCGCGTTGATGGATGACCTTTTTAGTTGACTATTTCTCTCCAATGATTATTACGTTTTTTGAATGTGTGGGTTATCATTATTTCTTCAACATCTATTGCAATTTTTATTTGGTAAAACTAAGATAATTTTTATTAAGTAGTATTAATTCATAAAATTACTATGGTAACACCAATTAACAATAGAATGTTCAGTATCTCGAGGCCCAAAGACTTGCTTTTTTAAGCATTGTAAGCTTTTTAGGAGAAAGCCCAGAACACAGGAAATAAATGCAAATTGAATTATCCATGCAATTTTTGCAACACATAATAATACACTCTTCATTAAAATACAGTCTTAGAAAAAAAAATCGAAAGTAATGCACACTGCGTGTCGTATGATTTAACTAAACAGCAAAAGTACATATTACAATGCAGTTTCTCTAAATAGGAAAGAGTTTTCGTTAAATTCTACATTAATCCATTTTCTGCATATCTCAGTACATCTGGTACGCACAGCTAAAAATAAGTTTGTATTGTCGTTTTTAAACTGTACTATTCCTAAGCATTTCCCTTTCTCCCTCTCATTCATAGACACACTCATACGATCACTCACAGACATGAGCACACACATGTTATTAATAACTAGGAAAACGCTCAAGTCCCGTCGCGTTGATGGATGAGCTTTTTTGAAAGTTTTTAGTTTGCGTGGGATCAATTTACTAATAAAGTGCCTTTTGAACGCATTGTTGGTGATTGTTGTCAAGTTTCTATTGTTACTTGTTAATTGTCATTATAAACCTAAAAAAAACTCATATTAAAACCTTTATACTATGGATTATGGCTAACTTTTTCATTTTTTTCTTTCAGAAAGCAATTCATCACCATAACCTTAATGTCCATGTGAAATATGAACGTTGAAGCCAAACCCGCTTGGTCAAAATCGGCCCAAACGTCACGAAAATATCGCACTTAAAATCGGAAAAATTCGTAAAAGTACGATATTTATGAGAAATATTTGTTCGATTGTACCTAAAAACGTAGCAAGTCTAAGTTCAGAGATTTAAGGTCCCCTCCAATTGTTATCCAGATCGCATATGCCGTTTGCCCAGTAGAGAGCGAACAAACAAACAGACAGAAAAAAAAAGAAAAAAAACAAAAAAAAAAAAAAAAAAAAAAAAAAAAAAAAAAAAAAAAAAAAAAAAAAAAAAAAAAAAAAAAGACGAAAAGAAACCCTAGAAAATTTTTTTTGGGGTGGGGAAAATTGGTCTTACGGGGGATGCATAAATTCTCAAATTTTAACTTTTTGGAAATTGTCCGTGGCGGAATTTACTTAAATTTTAAAATATTTACGCCAAATTAACTTTAAGGGGTTTGTTGGTTTCCCGGAAGCCGAAGTTTTTTAATTGGCCCAAAACCCAAAAATTCCCTCCCTCCAATAACCAACCCCAAAAGGGGGGCCAATGGGCAGGTCCGGGGTTTTGAAGGTTCCATTTAAACTTGTTCAATTTTTTGTAAGGGAAAACGAAAAAAAGAAAGTGGTTGGGCCCCCATTTAAAAGCTTTTAAATTAATCGGGTTTAGTTAAAGTTTTTAAACCCGGTTGTTGGTGTAGGATGTTTGGGTGCGTTCGTTTTCCTGTAATTAAGTCGAAGTTTTAAGGAAATATTTTAAAAAAAGGGTTCTTTGTAAAAAAATTAAAAGGAAAAGGTTTCGGGAATTAAGTTGAAAAACAAAAAATCCAAAAAATGTTTATTTTGCTAAACCGTATTTAGGGATTTGGATTAGATTTTAATTTTCGCTACTTGTGAAAAGTTTTAACCGAATGGGGAAACCGAAAGTCGCGTACGGCTTCTGGGGGTAGCAGCGTCCCTGAAAATTACCCGGGGACAAAAAATAAACGCAAAAAACTAAACTTTTAAAATAGCGGACGCAAGTGGGGGGTTTCCACAAAAATTGGGAATTGGGTTTGAAACAAACCAAGAAAAAAATCAAAATTTTTAAAGGGGGGTTGAAGGATAGATTAAAAGGGGGGTTAAAATTTGGGGACAAGTGGGATAGGGGACGACAAACGAGATTAAAAAAGGGGTAAATAAAAATTTAGGTCGTTTGCAACCAGCCGAGTTTTAAAAATTGGCATAATATAAAAATTTTTAAAATTGGGAAAGTAAAATTTATTAAATTGACCTAAAATAAAAAAAAATGGGGAACTCCAAAAACTGGAGTTTGGGAAAATTGTCTTGGAACCGAAAAAATTTTAAAATTAACCAGAAAAATTTAATTTGGAAAAAAACTTAAAAGGGAAAAGCCATTAGCCCAAGACCCGGGGGGGTTTAGGAGGAGCTCCAAATTTGGGAAACTTTTTTGAAATATTGTACCTTCGTGGGGGACTAAAAATTTCGGGCTATTAAATAAAATTAATTGGTTGGGGGAAAGGAAGTAGATATGTATTGAAAGAAATTTTCTTTTCCTTAGTTAATGGGAAGGTTAGAAAAATTTAAGAATTGCCTTTTGAAAATCGGGAAAAAGATATGTTTGAATAAACCCCATTCAATAGAAATTTGTTAAATTTGTTAAATCAGGAACAAAAAGTGTTCGAACCCCGGATTAATTTTTTGTTTTTGTACGAGTAAGCAAAAGGAGATGTGGAACGGGGGTAGAGCGTCCCCTAAATACCCAAGGTTAAGCTACAAATTTTTGATTGGAGATTAAAGCTAATTGGGGATGGTGGTTGGCAGAACAAGAAAATTTTAAAATTTTGAATGGTGATTTCGAGAGCTAAAAATTAAAAAAGGGGAATATTTGTGGGGGAAGTGACAAATTTAAAAAGGATAATAAAAATTTAAAAAGGCGGAGGGAAAACGGGGGAACCGAGTTAAACGGGGACAATAATATATAAAAGGAAAAAATGGGAAGGGAAAAATTTAAAATTAATAAAAAGGGAAAAACTAGGGAACCCGTTTTTTTGGGAAAAATTTCGACATTAAACTTTTAAACCGCATATGGAAATTAGCCTATAATTAAACTGACACGCAAAACCAACAAGGGGGATAAAACAAAGAGTAAACGTGAACTTTTGAACCCTCTACCCTAAATTTACTAAATAAAAAATTTGTTGAAAAAAGCCCAAGAATGTTGGAAAAATTTTAATTTAATGGATACCCGGGCAAAGAGTAAAAATAAAAATTTCAGGATTCCCGAAATGGGGAACAAAAGTTGTTTGCTAAAAACCCAATTCACGGATACGGAAGGTGCAAAGAATTAAAATTTTGGGAAAAAAAGGGTTCTGGCTCAATAAAAAGGTTGGTTTAACAAAAAGGCGTAATGAGGTAAAACCCTGGAACCAAATAATGACCAGGGTTAAGTACAAGAGTGTTGCGGAGAAAGCTATGTACGGGTGAGTTTGTGGGTTTTATGACCAAGAAAAGTTAAAGGATTGAGACGGAAAATTAAAAAGGGTACTTTTTGGGGGGTTAAGTACTAAAAGGATAAAAACCGTTGCAGCCGGAGAAACAGGGGGGACCGGAAGCCGTGTTCCCCTTTGGGGCTAAGAATATTATGAAAGCAATTGGATGAGTAAATTGGGGGGGGACGCTAGAAACCGGAGCTGGGGGGTGGGTCGACACACTTTTACCGATGTTAAAATTGGGGCATTTTGCAGCAAAGAATTAAAAAAGGTTAAAGGGGGAACTGGGACGCCCCCACCCTATTACTAATAAGGAAGAAAATAAGTGTGCCGGGGGGAATTAGGACAAACAAAAATAACAGAAATTCCTGCCTTTCCAAAGTTGGGGAGCATCATGGGGGGCGTAAACCAATCCACGGCCAAGCGAGGGGAATTGTTAAAACAATAAACCGGCCAACTAGTTAAAGATTAAAAAAACTTAAAAATTCGGAAGGATAAAAATTACTTATAGGTTAGGGGGCCGAAAATCGATAAAAAGCTTTGCTTCAGGCGAGTTAGGTGGCATGGGACGGAAGGCCGTGAAAATGGAACGGCCCCCCTGTTTTCCCTGGGGGTTAGGCGAAGAAGATGTAAAAACCTCTGGAGAGGGGAAAAACCTTTGGGCCGGAATTTCATTTTACCGTGTGGGGTAAGAAATTCTTTCCAAATACTTACCGAAGGATGGCTTTTTAAAGGGGAAAGGAGAGAGGGGAGAATTGTTAAGATGACAGTATCGGAGGGTTTGCAAAAATGAACAGTTAACCCGGGATTGGGAACCGGGAGTATTTATAATAGGGAGTTTTATGGGCCGCCGGAATCCAAAAACGGAAGGGCTTGCTCCTCGGGCTGACAGTCGGGCCGGAGTAAACCGAAAACGGCCCATTTTTGAAAACAAAGGGAAACTAGCCCCAAAAAGTTACAGGGGGATCCTAGTTAAGTGGTAGTGGTGCCAAAATTTTAATCCGAAAAAATTTGTTGAGGACAATTCGAGAGAAGGGAAAGGAAAGGGTCCTAACATCAAAAAAAGGGCCCGAGAAGTTGGGGGGAAAAAGGGAAGTTTTGTAAAACACCCTTTCACGGAGGGGGATTTAAGTACCTCGTTTTTTAAACAAGAGTTGGTCCCGAAAAGTTCCAAGGAAAGGGAAAGGAGAAAATTTTTTTAAAAATTCGCACGAGGAAGGGGAAAAATAACAGCCCCGACGATTTACCAAATAAAATTAAGGTCCCCGGAAGTTAGGGAAAAGGGGAAAATTCCTGAATGACTTCCGAGAGGGAAAGGCCTTTTTTAAAAAAAACTAGTTTTTACACCGGGGTAGGGTGTCGGTTTTCAAGGAGGAACAGGGAAAATTTGTGTAGGACAATCTCGCACGAGAAGGGGAAGACTCTACAGTACCCTGCGATCTTACATAAATTAAGTCCCGAGAAGTTAGGGGAAGAAGGGAAGAGGAATTGTGATGAACTCTTTCATAAGGGGGGGAAGAATCTAAAGTACCCTAAATTCATGCATACTTTAATTCCTGCTGAAGGGATAATTGTCAGTAATGATGTTTCTGTTAAGGAGCAAGATAAAGTAAAAAGTAATGACCAGATTGCTAGTGGTGACGTCTTTAACGTGACGCGGGAAAATAGAAATAGTCCTGGTTTCTCACCTTTACTAGACTTATCTGCTGGTGATTGTTTTTGTGGAACTCTAAGTTGCGGCAATCCCGAGAGGGGGGATAGTTTGATTTGTTTTGGGAATTGTGAGACGACTGTACAGCGTGGAGGTGTAAGGGATGAAGGCCCGAGCTACGAGGCGCGCGGCGAAGATGAACGTAATAATTGTACTGAAGTGATAGTGGTTTCAAACCTAAGTTCCGAGGCTAATCCGAAACCGGAAGTCGAAACTAGTATTGATCAGGACGGGTTGTTGATAGATTTTCGATCCGAATTGCAACTTAATTGCGGAATCAGCGAGACGATTGAACAGAAGCTTGATAGGTATGGTTTGACGGAAGGTATGATTAATGATCGCGGATATCAGATCAAGCGAGATCAAACAGTGCAACCTTGCACTGGGGACGGTCGAAAGGAAAGTAACAGTGAACGCGTTAGTTGTGTAGAGGTTCAGGGGACACGGCTACCTGAAGTTGTTTACAAACCAATTAAAGTAAGAGTAAGAAAAAATAGACAGGGTATAATAAAACCACCGGTTAGAAAGGGAAAGCAGGGTAGCGCGAATGCAATAAAAACGCTTAAAGTAAGGACCGTGCGTGTGGAAATCCTTTCGCCGAATAGTGAATGCATAATTATGAGTAAACGGTATGGAAGATTATACAAAGAAAGTGAAGGCTCGAACGATGATATGGCAACAGATTTATTGTTTGAACCCAGAGATCTAAAAATACACGGGCTACATGTAGCTAGAATAGTGTGTAAGGAAACATGTAATGCTCTTGTGCCAATTTAAGGGTTTTTAAACACGACCCCAGCTCAATAAAGCTTCCCTGCACGGGCCACCATAGTAGGCTCTCTCGAGCGATGGAGTGAGAGGGAAGGCGACACGCGGTCTAGCCACGAAGTAGACGTGAATGAGGACGGTAAAAGCAGTACGGTTGGAGGAATAAATGTAAATAACTCGGAAGGGAGCAATGGAGATGTAAATACAACTAAGGAAGAAGCAGTTTTGGGCCAAGCGACCACCTTGCAAAAAGAGGCTATAAATCAAATGTGTGATCTTGACCATTTGAACTCTGAAGACAAGGAGAGGGTTAGAGCTTTGTTATATGAATACCATGATTTGTTTTCACAACCAGGAGAGAAAATAGGTTGTGCAACGAATGTGCAGCACTCAATTAACACCGGGGAGGCTAAACCGATCCGATTAAGACCATATCGAGTACCTGTCGCAATGAGGGATATTCTAGATGACAAAATAAAAACTCTTTTAGAACAGGGGGTGATCGAACCGTCTATTTCGCCGTGGTGCAGCCCGGTGATGCTGATCGCGAAGAAGAGCGCGGACAATACACTACAATACCGTTGGTAAAACGATTTTAGAAAGCTAAATGATTGTACTGTTAAAGATTCTACCCGGTACCTTTGATCCACGAACAAACAATTGATTATTTGGGGGGGGCGAACCTATTTACCACACTCGACCTGTCGGAAGCGTTCTAAAAACGTGGAGATAAGAGAGAAGGACAGTAGAAGGAAAAAACAGCTTTTAGCAATGGGAAGCAATGTTTGCAATATAGACGAATGGCTATGGGGTTTATGCAAACGGCAGTTGCTACGTTCCAAAGATTTTTAGACAACCTGTTACTCGGTTTGAGGAACCGAACGTGTCTCTTGTATTTAACGGACGTCATTGTATTCTCAAATAATATCAACGAGCACCTTATAAGATTACGAGAAGTCTTAGACCGCATGCGGAGGGCTGGGCTAAAGTTAAAACCATCCAAGTGCCACTTCCCTGAAAATTTCCCAATTGGAGTATTTGGGCCATGAAATCTCGGGAGAGGGCGTGTCCAACATTGCCACTAAGATTGACAAAATAATGAATTGGCCTAGACCTCATGATGCCACTACTGTGAGACAGTTCACTGGGCTAGTATCCTATTATAGACGCCATATCTTTGGGTTTTGCCGATATTTTTAAACCACTTACGACTTGACGCGTAAAGGAGTAAAGTTTTGTGTGGGGAGAAACAAGCACACAGAAGCTTTTGAGAAAATGAAACGGGCCATTGTAGTGATTTCTGTTTTAAATTTTACCCTGATTTCTCTAAAGAATTCGTGTTGGGAAAACGGATGCGTCTTCTGTAGGGTTAGGAGCTACGTTATCACAGAAGGTGAATGGGTACGAAGAGACCTATCGCATTTGTTTCCCAGGTTGTTAAACCCGGGCTGAACGTAATTATCCTGTATGGCAGGGGGGAAGGCTTAGGAGCTATTTTTGGGTTTAAAATACTTTAGGCCCTACCTTATGGGACGCCATTTCTTATTAGTAGGCGATCACCTACCTCTTAAAAAGTATGCTTACACCGAAAAACAGTTTTTTGATTAAACAAATTGGTCTGCCCACCTTATCTGAGTACGATTTTAGATACGAGTATCGTCCTGGTAAGAAGATTCCTCATGTGGACCCCTTTATCACGACTAACTGTTAATGTGGCGCGAGTCGAATCGGCCAATGACAGTGGGGAATATGACCCGATATGGGATAAAGAACGTATAAGGGTAAATCAGAGGAGAGATGCCGAGTTATTACCGATTATCCAAGGGTTGGAAAGAGGGGAAACCAATGAATTGTACGGGTTAGATAAGGAAAACCTGCTATTCAAATTGAGGCTAGGAAATGAGAGGGAATCATCGATTTGTAGCGCCAGAGGGAATGGAACGTGAAATACTACAAATGTATCACGATTCTCTGCGGGGTGGTCATAGTGGGAGGTCAAGAACAATTAGCTTGATTTCCGCTAGTTTTTTTGGCGAGGCTGAATCGCGCTATAAGGAATTACTGTCAGAGCTGTGTCTCGTGTCAGCAGCGAAAAGCTGAACCTCATAGGAGCCTGCGCCCCTTTCAAAGATTTCAAGAGGCCACCAAAGTGTTTCAAGTCGTGCATATAGATCTTTGTGGGCCCCTTTCCAGTGTCTTACTCAAACAACAGATATGTATTGAGCTTCATAGACCCATTTTCTAGAATGCCTGTGTTTAGTGCTGTACACAACATGAAGGCCGAAACGGTGGCGAGATTCTAGTGAATAATGTGTTCTCGGGTGTATGGCGTTCCGGAATATTGGGCTCCGACAACGAACTAGCTTCCTGTCTAAGGTCTTCAAGGAGATTATGGAGATCTTGCAAATTAAAAAACATCACAAAGGAAGCCTTACCATAAGTAGCAGCAGGAATTGTTTAGAGAAGCCATCTTTTTTTTTCCCTAGCATACTTTCGCACTATGTAGATAAGGACAATAAGAATTGGGACGAATTCGTACCCTTGATAAACTTGAAAAATGCGATCAGCAATATCGTCAACCACGGGTATGACACCCTTTTATGTTTTGTTTGGAACCGACAAAACTTTCCATTTGATCGATAGTAGGCCAAGTCGTGTTCACTATAACTTGGATTAACATTTCCCGACTGAATTGAAGTACAGGCTAGCTGATGTGAAGCAAGTAGTAAGAGAGGGGAAAAATAAAACGTAGTGCTGTAAATAATGAGAATATTTCAATCGACGTAGTACGCATGTAGAGTTCGCCGTAGGAGATTTAGTGTATTTACACACTCCAGCGATAAAACCAGGACAGTTTTCCCAAAATGGGCGAAAAACTGGAGTGGACCTCATAGGGTTTGTAAAGTCCGGAATATGGTGACTTGCGATGTAAAACACGTGGAAACTGGTAAAACACAGAACTTACACGTGAAAAAGGTTAAAGGCGTTTGTCACAATGAAACCCACGGACACGGACGAAAAAATGGAGGAAAAACAGAGACAGGTAGAAACCCATGGGGAAGAGATAAGTGAAAACTGAATATACAAAGACTATGAGGCGCGCGGCCGAGAGGCAGACGAGGGGGAAGTGCGCGAGAAAAAAGCAAGTGAAAGAAAAAGTGAAAGTATCGAGAAAGCAAGGAAAGAAAAGGAACAGAGAGGCAGCTCAATGCCATGCCTGGTGACATAGGGATATGTGGGATTTCAGTTCGGAGGGGAATGCTAGGAGTGTAGATAAATTTCCCGTCCGCCAATCAAGGAATGAGGGGGAAAAAGGGGAAGAAGGGTTTAAACTACCTACTGGAAGTGAGTTCATAGACCTAGGATGGACAGACGTGTATGAAGGCGGAATCGAAACTGCTGGCATGAATCTAACTATAGGAACAAGCGGAGACCGCGGGGGGAACGCTCAAGAAGGGGGAAGTGCCCCTATGGTGTGCGTCGAACCTGGGACTTCAGGTACGGGTGCGGGTAAGCGATTGGGGAGCGCGGCTCAACCCAGCACTGTACAGGACATTGTTCGTAAAACTATTAGGGTTCTGACACCTAGAAGGCAGAGTACAAGGATTAGAACGCCGTCTTTAAAAGCAATGGAGAACATGCGAGTTAATCAGAAAAAGAAATGAACTTAGCTTATTCATAAAAGGAGGAAACGATAGAATCAAAAAATAAATCAATAAATAAAATAAAAAGATAAGGGGAAGAAGGAAAAGTAATGATTAATTAAAATCAAATAGATTAGGTAAATGTGTGTAGCTTGCTAACAAGGGAATAAGTAGGGAAATGGGTAATTAATAATTACGCATATATAAACAGTAGGAATAATTTTAGTACTAAGATTTAATAGTGTAGACAAGGGTGATAATGCAGTAGTTATTGATTGCAGATAAACAATGAGGAACAGGATGGTTGCTACACTGCTGGTATGGCTACACGTGTGGATACTGGCAGGAGCAAAGAGTAACTTCGAACATACCTCCGGTATGATTTTCACTAAAGAAACTGAGATGTTGATAACTGGAACCCATTGGACAATGGCGATCGACGTGGATATATCCATTTACAGTTCTATTATTGAGAAATTTGTTCAGAACGTAAAGGAGATAAATAATGTAGGGATGAAAAGGGAAATTGAAATGTTAAGGGAACACGAGACTTCCATACAAGTGACGGAGACAATAAATACTTTGATAACCAAGGAGTCCAAAATGTTGACGGACCAAGCCTTAGCAGCGAAAGTGAAATTAGATAATTTAATTCTCACTCTAGCACCGGTTTCGTTGATAAACAAGCAAAGACGATCGGCCATGGACATAGGAGGGCATGCTTTGCATTTCTTGTTTGGAGTATTAGACAATGATGACTTAGAGCATATTAATGGTAGACTGGACGACTTACAGGCTAAGAATGTAGAGATATCACATCTTATGAAGGAACAGATTACGTTCATAAACGATAGTTATCACACTGGGCATAAAAACAGCAAGGATATAGGCATACTCAGTGCAACTATATCTCATTTGAATGCGAAAATTAAGGAGATAGGACAGCCAGTTCGAAAAAACCCCGGAAAACAACACTCAATATCTTATGGAGGCCATGTTTACTATACAATCGGCCCTTCCGAGCTATGGAACACGCGCTCATTACCATTAAAGAGGACCTGATTGAGTTAGAGGAGGCCTTATCCTTGACTGCTCTAGGGAAGTTGAGTAATTATTTTATTACGCCCACAAAAATGTTAGAACTTATGGGGGTAATTCAACCTAACTTGGCGAGGGGTTTATTCTCTGTTGACGAAACTAAGTATAGATCAAATGTATTTATACTACTCGATATCGCTGGTTAAATTGGCTACCGTGGGGGGGAAAGTTCGTTTATTCCTTCAAATACCTATCAAGGATCATAACCGTTATTTTGACCTGTACCGAGCTGTACATTTGCCATACAAACTGGGGGATCATGACGCGGCAATGGTTATAGCTGCAGACAAAAACTACTTAGCCATTACTCAAGACAGACAATTATACATGGAGATGACTGACGACGAAGTTTTGAAATGCAAGAGAGGGTTGATTACTATCTGTCAGCCGTATGCACCTATCATGAAGGCTCATAAGGAATCTTGTTTGTACGCCTTGTTTGTTGCGGACGAGCTTGGTATTGAACAATTATGCAAAAAGGAAATTAGTATAAAGTTAGTTCCGACTATTGTAGGGGCAGTAAATAATGATATGTGGTTTTATAGCGTAATCAGGGAAAAGTTGACTAATGACTATCCATTGTCCAGGAAAACGTGATAATAATGAAAATTATGCAAATGTAACTGAACTTACCTTAATGGGAACGGGAATGATAAGAGTTCCGGGTAATTGTCAGGCTTCTAGCAAGGATTATATATTGTCATCTCATAATACACGCACGATTAAGATAGAAAAGAATATTGACGTTCACCTGCCTGAATTAAACGATATTTACAAAGCTATAGCTGACAATGTAATTAAGAGAGTCGATAACTCAACTATTAAAATCCCGATAAGATAGAGCAAACTGCTGCTATTCTATACGCAAGGAGACGCCTAATACATATTCACTTCCGATAGCAGACTGGAACGAAAGACTGGACAAGATAGACAGCCAAACCTTGGTATCACGTGGGGGCAACTGCTGGGTATTTTTATCTAGCGGAACGATTTTTACTATTGTTGTGATTGTTATCATATGGAAACGCAAATGGGTTTTAAAAAAGGGGGTATGTAATCAATGTAAGGGGAAGAAACGACTATTACTGTACGATACAGGGCAAGTAAGCCAGCTGAAATTACAGTCCGACGAGACTGAGTTGGTGACATTAACAGGGAAGGACAGTGGACGTCCCCAAGTGCCTGATACAGGTATAGTAATGAATTTGTCTGATATATATCCTGAGTTTAAACAAAAGCATTTGCATTAATCATTTTTTTTTTGTAAATGGGTATGATCTAATTACCATTGTCAATGGTATGCGTAGGGTTATCGGATGGTTTTAAGAATTAGACGATCAATAATTGGTCAGTCTAAAAAAAGGAAAAGGTGGGGGGGTTTTAAAAGGTTTTTTGGGCGGTCAATAGTTGATCAGTCCCAAACCAATTTAAGATTGTAATGGTGGGGGACGTAGAAAGGGGTAGATATTTACTTTGTTACTTCAACTGGCAGGTTTGTCATGGGACCGGGGGCGTCAACCCAAGACTGGAGGCGGCCCTTGTTTGGCTGGCTCGCATGACGGGGGAGACAGATCCATCTATTTCGGAACCCTGAGAAAGCGCTGGTAATCGCGAGGTGCGCGATGGAGCGGGATGGGCCCACCTGCGAAGCAGGGCAACTGTCTGGAGGCCCGTACAGTTAACAACGTATGCGGCGGCGGTAGCCCAAGGCCCCGCGGCGAAGCCCCTGGGAGGCGGCCGCGGGCCTACGGGGGGTGACCTGATCCACAAATGGGAGGAGCAAGTAGAGTAAAGAAATGAATACGGGGGGAAATTTTTTTTTTTTATAATAAGGCGCATAAAGGGAGAAATGAAGAAGTGACGAGGGGGGGATTTTTCTAATTAAGGCACGTTACGGGAGACAAAGTGAAGAACAGTGGGAGTAATTTTATAGGAGGCATATTGAGACAAGACCTACCTTTTAGATGGCGAGACATCGGCCGAGATGGGGGAGCAAGAAACGAGGTCACGTGAGGGCTAATTGCCGAGCGACGGACCTCACAACAACACGGAAGGGGGGAGCGAAGGCAGCTGGCACTGGAGGAACCAAGGGACTGCAGGAACCGAGGGATCAAACGGGCTCCAGATGGACAACCAACAACAGAGACGGCTGAACGCTCTTCGCGGCCTCCTGTTGGAGATCGCGAGGAACCGTCAACGAACACAGGATAAAACGTCGTCGGTGACCATCAATCAAAAGGACTTCGATCTAATGCTGCAACAGCAATACGTTGGGGGAGGCGGCGCTGTTTCGTGTCTGAGTTTTGGCGACTTGCCGTACATGCGGGCCCTTGGAGTAGGCACTAACCAGTCCTGCATCACTCTGATTAGCATCAATCAGTTTCATATTTATAATGTTTTTCAGAATGCTGTGACAAAGCATTTTAACAGTTTCATATTTATGATGTTTTTCGGGACGCTGTGACAAAGCATTTTATCAGTTTCGTAATTGCAATGTTTTCGAATGCTGTAACAAAGCTATTAATCAGTTTTATTATTCATCAAAAAGGAAAATGTTGTGACCAAACGTTTATTATCATTTAATCATTTAATTTGTTTTGTGTAAATCAATGCCTTACAAAACTGCTAGGAAAAAGTGAAGTAACATTTTGAGAATTCTAACACATTTTCGTTTATAATTCAAAGTTTAACCGTACAGTGAGTTTAAAGTTATACATGTTATTATGTTGTCAAGTGCTAAAGAAAAGGGTTCAATCAGTTTGAATTTCCTTATCTGGTAAAATAACATTGTTTTGTTACGTATGTTCTGGAGTACAAACTTTGTACCTTGAACCAAGTTTCAAAATATGTGTTTCATTTATTGGAGAGTGCCATAGTGGTACCTCAATTGTTGGAGAGTGCCATAGTGGTACCTAACGGTTTAAATCATGTAAGCGCATGAGATGCCACATGATCGTCGGGGAAAGGTACTTAGGAATAACTTGAGGGCATAACATGCCTCTAGGTTTATGTAAATTTATGGCTTAAAATTCTACTGAACAGTTCTTTTGCCGTACTATTCATAATCGAGTGTTATTTTGAAATTTGAACGTTCATCAAAAGTGAAAGGCAACGAGGTTATTTGTTTTACATATACCTTGGGGGTATATATAAAACAATGGGGGCAAAAGGAGTGATGTCGTAGACCGGGATTTTTGGTTGGGACTTTGGACTAGATATTGAATTTATCGAAACTTTCACATTATGTGAATCAAGTAAATTTATGTGCACTCGCATATCGTGAGAATCCAAAGAATCTGAAAACGATACGCAGCTTGCAGTAGGGGGCAATGAAGTATAATTTTTCTTAGTTCAAAAGAATCCAGTTTGGAATTTATCCCGAGTTACAAAAAAAAAAAAACGCAAGTAAACTAAATTTTAAATTAAATCAGTTCTTTTCGACCAAAGTGAGTCGAGGCGCCCGGTGAAAAATTTCCAAAAACCTTGGAAATGTGCGTTTCTTTGAAACACACTCTAGTAAATCTCAGTTTTTAAAGGACTCACCTGAATTTTTTAGCATTGGGGGAATGGGGGGTAAAATTACCGGGTACCTTACAGTGCCGAGAGTAGGCGGATTGCGCCATCAATTACTTGTCAGTCATTGTCCAGAGGCAAGGTGCGTTTCACCTGAGAAATGTAGCGTCGATCGTCTTTCAGACCCTAGTCCGAGATTCTATGTCAGGGACTCTAGTGTTCTGATAACTGATGAGCGATAAATGTCTCTTTGATTTATACTTTGGGATGTGAATGTACCGTGAGCCGCGAGAGTTGCACCTTGAAACTTTAAAAAAAAAAAAGTTTTACTCGCCCAAATAACTGTGAGTTCGGGTATGTTCGGTTTTCTTCGGAAGCCGAAGTATATATTTAAATTAGGGTCAGTCATAAAATTCTACCTATCTCCCAATGAGACAACTCCAAAGGCGAGAAGCCAATGAGACCAGAGTCCGGGGGTTGGATTAGGGAAGGAACTCCCGAATTTTGGAAACTTGTGAAATCTTGTAGCTTCGTGGGGAAGGAAACTCAAAAATTGTAAAGTCAGTTGGCGTCGGGAGTTTGAAGCAATAAAGTTGGGGAATCTAGAAGTTGGAGTGTAAAGTGAGTGTCAAGCAGTGGGTGTTGTAGTTGAGTGTTTGGGTGTCGTGTTGTGGTCCTGTACAGTTGAAGTCGAAGTGTTGAGAGGAAGATAGTGGTTGGAGGGAAGAAGAGGGTTGGCTTATTGTAAGGAGTCAGCAGGGAAAGAGGATCCGGACAATGTAAGTTGTAATAAACAAAATATCTACCCATATAAATGTTTAATTTGTAAATCAGTATACTTAGAGCCTGATCTCGACTCCTGAGCTTCCTACTTTTCTCTCTGTTTGTGTACATGTTTTAACCGACATGCGAACCGACGGCCGTCGGCATCTAGGGGTAGCAGCGTCCCTGAAAATACGCTCTTGGTGGCAGCATATAAACGCTACTAAACCTTTGTATGCGGGAACGCTTGGAGAGGTTCACGACATTTTCATGAGAAATATTTTTTTGATTACGCTCAAATTTCACACGAATAGATTAATTTATAAAATTAAGGTTCTGTGAAAAAATCATTACAATTGGATAAAACATGTAGATGTTATAAGTCGAAGAATTATTTTAAAAATCGAAAAAAAATCGTAAAATTGCGATTTTAATGAGAAATAATTTTTTTTTTGCGCTCAAAACGTGGCAGTTCTAAGTTCAGAGATTTCGAAGGCCTCCAGAAAATTTCATCGCAATTGGAGTATCGGTTTAGCCGGAATCGAGTTAACAAACACACAAAAATTCAGAAAAAAAAGAAAGAAAGAAAAAAAAATCCGGATTTTTTTCTCCAGTGTAGTGAAATGGAATCTTCGCTACGCTCGTTTCGCTCATCCAATATAAGAAATTAATTTTCCTTAAATTTTACACTTAATTGAATCGATTCCCAATTTGGTGTTGATCTATTATCAGCTTTTTTCGTTTTTTTGAATGAGTTTGGTTATTTCTTAATTTGCTCATAAATCACTTGAAAAAATATTTCTTCGTTATTTATATTTCGTTAATTGATTAATTTCAGTTTTCACTGATTGAATCCAATTTAAATAATTATTACATCAACATTTTTGCCTTAATATAATATTGCTTAATATTTCTCGATTTGGTTAATCGGGAAACACTCCCGTGGGTGTAATTGTTTTTATTGACTACAATTCAGAAATTAAAAAAGTCCGCCCCAACCAGGAATCGAACCACGGATCTCCCACATTCCAGGTGGACGTCTCATACCTGCGTAAAGGTAATGACATTATAATTAATGTTTGGTGGTCAGTTCAAAGGCAGCAGATATTCGTTGCAGTACTGTTCCATCCATTCAGATGTATAATGCAACTACAATTCAGAGATTAAAATGTACCCGTCCTGATGGTCTAGTGGTTAAGACGTCCACCTGGAATGTGGGAGATCCGTGGTTCGATTCCTGGTTGGGGCGGACTTTTTTAATTTCTGAATTGTAGTAAATAAAAAAAATTGCTTAATATCTTGTAATATCACTTTTTTTTAAATTTGACTTGACTATAGTTCATTAATGTTTGCATTTACGTAAATCTGTTTTTGTAATTTAATACGATAGCTGTTAAAAATATAAATACATAAATAAATAATTATATAAACAAAACAAATTTTCAGTAATAAGAAAGAAAAAATAAATTAATTCTATACTATTATTCATCTTGATACAGACAATAAAAATTAAAGATGGCAAATGGGCCAGCTGGACAAAAAAATAATCTTTACAACCAGACCCAAAAAATTAATTCTGAAACAAGTAAAAATAGGCAGACAAGGTTACAATATCTTCAAAGACTATCTACTAAATTTAAGTTTTGTTCTTTTGAATATTATATTATATTTTCAAATATATTTACGCATCTTATTAAAACAAACTTTATGTATCTTACAGTTTTTGAAATCTCTACGAAACATCAAATATTAAATTTTGCTACATAGCAACACCTGTTCAACCGTGACATTGTCCATATGGTATATGTCAGAGCAATGGATAGTCAAAGGCTCCTGAGCCACACTATACGACCAAGAGTTACCCCTCGGGGTGCGGTAAAAGTAAGCTTTAAAATTTAGTAAAATTTGCGAGTCGCATAATGCGTCGATGGTCGTTTTATCCCCCATAAACAAGGCATATATTATACATGATTGTGCATTAGCTTTTCGGATAAGCACCATTGGTGTGCAAAAGCTACACTTCTTTTTAAGCAACATGCAAGTTAGCCAGTACATATTTCCAGAAAATATTGATTGTCAGGGGTCACTGCTAGTTAGTCATTTGTAGGTTTTATCACAACTGACACTGTACTGGACGGTAGTTGGTAGGGCAAGTTTATGACTTTAAAAAATTAAAATCTCTTAAAACTTGTCGTAGGCTTTCACGGCCTGAGTCAATGATGAAACTTAATGAATTACCTAATTATTCCATTTATGGTAGCAAGGTGTAATGTACGTAACTCGTAGTGTAAATAAACTGTATCCATGATTAGAACCGTCAATAACGGCAGTGGTTAATTTGTAAGGGAAAAGGTGGGTACACGCTAAAAAACCGGGAGAATTATTTTAAGGGGACCAGTACGGGGGGTTTGGGGGGCTTGCCCTCCAACTACAGCGCCGCAGACGAAAATTTTGAAAATCAGGTTTTTAGAGTGTGTTTGGTGCGTTCTAGAAAAAATAAGTGGGCTGAATGCAATACCAAATTAATGTCTTTTTTGTACAGTAATAACTACACAACTATAAAAAAAAGAATTGGAGTAGTGACGAGATTCCATGTCACAACCATTGAGTATGCATATCATTACGTTCGTGATCACGTCCAACAATAATGGGAAATTGTCGAAATTGTTAGTCATTACTCTTCAAAAGTGAGGGCTGGGTGTACTAAGTTTATTTACAGTTATAAATGTATTCAAGTAAATTTAAATATGAGCATGTGGGTGTAAAATAATTAATATAAATTATTTTCGTTTTTTATCTATATTAGCCAAAATGTGAGTGTTGCATACCTAATAATTCATGAAAAAAGGTGGGTATACTGCGTATACCCACAAAAATAGGTGGGTACACTACGTGTACCCGCGCTCCATTACAAATTAAGCACCGAATAACGGTCTACCTAGTTGGAGGTGAGGTTTAATTCTTGTCAGTAGTGTCAGTAATGTATCAGGTGAAAGCATGTGTTGACTTAATTTGCCAAGAGCTGTAACTGCAATAGCAGATTCCAATTTATTCATAGCTTTGTTATTGTCATTGATGTGTTCTCCATTATCCAGAAGTAAGTTTGAATCGTATATGGTGTGCTTATTAATTAATTAAATTAAATAAATTTAAAAAAAAAAAAAAAAAAAAAAATGAGTCTCATCGTGTATGATTCCTTAATCTTTCCTCAATTGTTTGAATTTTTGCGTTCAAATCAATCATTGTTTTAGCAGTCAAATTCACGTCCTTTCCATTTTCTTCTCCTTGCAATTGGTTATTTTTTAGATATGGCATTTGTTCCTCAATAAGGTGTACGATTCCCTTTTCTTTTATATGCAGGTCATTTATTCTGTGGTTTATTGCATCTAATTCCCGCGTGCTGGCAATACCGAAAAGATACCTCCACGCAAAACTGCCGTCCATGTCTAGTTCCTGAAGAAACAAGGGTTTGATATAGGTGAGTAAGTTGCGTCTCAACTTGATAAGCCTGTACTGTAATTAATTCCATTTCTTTATTGACCAAGCAATTTATAATCTGTGCCGTGTCAAATGAGGGAGAGTCAACGTTTATACCCTAAATATTCTTCATTTGCCCTGTTTCGGAAATAAACTCGTATACTATTCTTATAGTCCGTGATATTAATATCCACTGCAATCGAACAATGAAGGTTTGTTAATAATAGATCTGGCTGTTTAAATAAACATTTTACCCGTACCCTAGTGTGGTTCTTGTGCTATAGTTAATCCCCATATCAAATTTATAATAATTACGACGTTCATAATGCTTGTTAATTATTTACCTTAAACGCTATGTTCAAATCCTGCCTGTCTAGCAGTCATTACAGAATTCATTGCAGAAGGAAAATAGCTGAGTAATTAGGTGTAGTTTTGTATCAATGTGCATGTATGTATGGTTCATCCGGTGCGGGCGTGTATCACGTCGGCTGTGTTAACTGTAAACAAAAAGTGACATCAACTGATTTAAATTTATAAAACGTTCAAAGTGAAAAGTGTATAACAAGATCGAGTGAATGTTGTAGGTTCTGGCTTTCTTCCACGTGTAGATCGGAAGTTATTGCGTTTTACGTGAAATTTGTATGCTATCCAGCAATAGCGCAATCCACGATGACTGATTGTAGCATTGAACTGGTAAGAATAACATACGACTAGACTACATTACCTACAAACATCCGCTCGTCAGGATGGCAAATATTTCGCCCAAACTCGCGGTAATTGTGGACAATCAACCCGAAAACTATAGACGATTACCAACGTGGTGCTCTAGATATAATAAGTGGAAATTGTATCACCCATGCTTCCCGAGTTTCGGGCGGACGTGTGTGTAGTTTTGTAAACAACAAGGACACTCTGAATACGCTAGTACAGGATGGATTTATAAACGTCAAAGGTTCCCTGGTACCGACTCGAAAATATTTCTCTGCGGCAACAAAAGTTGTTTTTTCAAACGTGTTTCCGTTCATTACGCACGAGATGTTAGCTGAGAAGATTAAACCTTACGGTACAATAACCGGACATTTACGAGACCTGTCGTCTGGGTCTAAGAAAGTTGATTGTGGACACTTAAAATCGTTCCGTTAGTTAGCTTATGTATTGTTCGAAGGTGTATATATCCAATGTGCCTGATGCACTTCACTTGAAGGTGTACGAGTGAAAGTGATAGTATTTATTACAATGGACGATGTGACATGATTAACATGTAACGAAAGAGGTCACATTTCCGGAAATTGTAAGAACGTAATCGAACGTATTAACTAGGAGATTAGTAAACCACCTCCTCCAATCAACACCTTCCCGCCACTAATATCGACCTTGAACCCGGCCCCGATCAAGTCCTTTGCTGACGCTACTGCTGCTGCTGCCTCGTCCCTTACCGCCTCCATTGAGCTTCGCCCGAATAATTATCTGTCACCTACTCATTCACTATCACTCTTAACCATGCCTCAACCACTAACGAATTTACCATCAACCTAATCGGAAGAAGTGACTGTGTTGAATGTGACGACGCTGTCGTCCCAAAAGAGGTTGCAACAACAAAGTGAGAGCGAATTGGAAGGAAGCAAACGAAACAATATCGAATCAGACTCAATATTTCCGGCAGCTTGTCCGTGGCGGTAGTCTTTGAACAGCCTTCAGTGACCGAAAAGGATATTGTGGATGCCATTAAACTCCTTCAAGCCAAAATGGTCGTCTGGTTGGGGTGAGATTCCTTTGTGGCTGGAGGAGAGCGACACGTTATTGAGTTAACCGTTAACGCACATCTTTAACCACTCGTTCTGCACAGGGATATTGCCAAACTTGATTAAACGTGCCATCGTTAAACCGATCTTCAAGAAAAGTGATGTAGGAAAGTGCTCTTACTATCGTCCAATCTTCCTCCTACCTTTAAACTCCAAGATTCTAGCAAATCAAATGACTAACAATCAAATGGAACACATCAACAGGTAGAAAATCCTATCTGTAGCCCAGCATGGTTTTAGGAAGGGTTTCTCTACTATGACGTCCATATGTGTAATGATTGACAAAATAACGATAGACCTAGAAAATAAACAGAAATCTGCCAACATCTTGTGCGATCTTTCAAAAGCCTTTGATAGTGCGGATCACTAAATCTTGCTTTCAAAACTCAACCACTATGGGATCTCGGGGATCACCAGGGCATCGAGAACGGTGTCTCCCAAGGCTCAATAATCAGCACAACATGTTTCTCACTTCTTGTTTATGACTTGGCACCGTGCATCGCAGTCAACTCTCTAAATCGGAAAATAATTCAATTTGCTGATGACTCGAGCGCTGCCGTTCATGCCGACAACAGTTTAGACCTTGACAAAGAAATCACTTCCACAATCTCTGACTTATCCCAACTGGTTTAGTCCAAAAAAGCTCAGGGTGAACGAAGCTAAAACCCAAATAATCCTATTTGCACCCCAGGGACAACAAACTATTCTTCCATCAAGCACGCCAACAGTTCCTTCGGCCAACTGTTTGGGATTGACAATAATTGACCACCATTTAAACTGGGTACCTCATGATGACGGTCTGCTACGCAAGGTACCTTTGCCATTCGAACTCTTGCCCGAGAGTGCGACCTTTTGGTTTGGCGAACAGTGTACTTCACGCAAGTCCAATCCATTATCTAGTATTGTTTAATCTTTTGGAGAGGGACACATCAATCAATCCAAGTCTTCCGTGCTCAAAAACGGGCGATCAGATGGCTGATATCCATAAAAGGGGCCAAAAACCCCTAAAATTATTTTTTACCACGTGATCTATAGCACAATACTACACTAAAATGACCGTTTAAAAAATCATATCTTATAACTGTGATTTAACACGAATTTTTGAAATTTTTTGATCCAGAAATTTGCAAAAATTAATGTTTTGGGAAATTTCTTAAATCGGCTTTAACCTGCTTCTTTTTTGGTCCACATAGATACTAGAGCATAGTACCAATCTAAAATGTCCATTTAAAACATCGTGTCTTGAAACTGTGCCCAAATACCCTCAAACACGCAAAAATATGCATTCCAAAATCACACCCCATCTTGGTAATCAGCATATTTTGACCGAACTACTTGCCCAAATTACAAAACAAAATGTAGAGAGTTTACAGAAAAGGCTGTAGAACACGTCAATAATGGCCAATATTTTTTTTTATCAAAATCCTCCAAGGTCATGGGGCATAAAGATCGTCCCCATGTTATTTCTTATGGGAGATTTTTGCCGATGGGACCTAGCTCTAAAAATATCATGTTTGACAATTTTTTGGGAGGTCATGGTGGTCCCAATAATTTTTCTTTTAATTGCTAAATTTATTACTAATTAGCCTGAATGAAATATATTTTTTGAGTCTAGCGGTTAAATACCCCTTAAACGCTTGTCAACCATGCAGGCCTAAATTCCGTGAGCTTAATATAATGCTATTACCTCGCCTGTACATTATGTTTGTTACGGGGAATCTTCCCCGTTTCCAAACCGGCAGTCATCATGGCCATGGCACGAGATCTGCTGTTAGCCTTATCCACGAGCGGCATAGGCTTAAGCAAGATAGTGAGGTGTCATGCAGATCGGTCGTAAACTCTACAATAAATTGCCTAGGGACCTGAAGACAATCCAGGATGGACGGCCTTCAAGATCAACCTCAAACGTTGTCTTCAGGAAAAGTCATACTACTCAGTAGAAGACATCCTGGGATAGAGATGGTAGTGATCGTCGCACTTTCAATTATGACACCTTGTGTCTTTTAAATTTTTATTCTTCTGTTCATTTTTTTACTGTTACTATTGTACATTTTGATCGTTTTTTTATGAGCTTGTTCCATTGATTATTGACCACAACAATACTCTACTGATACCTCTGGTTCAGTCAAACTGTATGCTTATTACAAATAAAGTAAGTTGGTTATTTGAGTTTTTGGATGAGCGTAGCGAGCGAAGCGAAGACTTCAATTTCACTGACCCCCAAAAAATTTAGCTCCAATGTTTTTTTTTTTTTTTTTTTTTTGTATTTCTGTCTGTTTGTTCGCTCTCTACCGGGCAAACGACATATGCGATCTTGATGAAAATTTGAGGGGACCTTCGTTTTCTCTGAACTTAGACTTGCTACGTTTTTGGGTACAATCGAAGAAATATTTCTTATGAATATCGTACTTTTACGATTTTTTCGATTTTTAGTGCGATATTTTCGTTACATTTGAGTCGATTCTGACCAAACGGGTGGGGCTACTACGTTCATATTTCACATTGACTTTAAAATTATGGTGATTTGGGACCTTGTGAAAGAAAGTTAGCTAGAACCCATAGAAATAAAGGTTTTAATATGAGTTTTTCGATTTTTAGTTCGATATTTTCGACACATTTGGGCCGATTCTGACCAAACGGGTGAGTCTACAACGTTCATATTTCACATAGACATTGATGTTATGGTGATGTAGTACCTTTTAAAAGAAAACGTTAAGAAAGTTATCTAGAATCCATAGAAATAAAGGTTTTAATATGAGTTTTTCGATTTTTAGTGCGATAATTTCGTCGCATTTGGACCGATTGTGACCAAACGGGTGGGGCTACAACGTTCATATTTCACATGGACATTAAGGTTATGGTGATGTAGTACCTTTTGAAAGAAAAAGTTGCAAAAGTTGACAAAGTTTTCCAGAATGCATAGAAATAATGGTTTTAAAATATGTTTTTTGAGGTTTATAATAACAACTAACAAGAAACAATAGAAACTTGACAACAGTCACCTACAATGCATTCACAAAGCACTTGCAAAGGAAAAATGGTCCCAAGCAAACTAAAACTTACAAAAACGCTCATCCATCAACGCGGCGGGACTTTAGCGTTTTCCTAGTATGGGGACACAACAGTAAAGTTATCAGTGCCAATCAAATTTTCTGTAAGCTATATAAATATGAATTTCAAATTGAATTTTAAGGTTCTCTTTGTGTAAGAAATTAATAACGTTATCGTTTGTCATGGAGTTATCTGGTAAAATTTATTTTGAGTGTGGGTTTTAAGTTTTAATCTTTTCTATAACTAATATTATTTTGTACAGGTTTCTAAAACGTGTTTTTTAGTTAAAACTTCGCCACACTCATTACATATTGGAGGATCTTCACCTCTCAGAAGATATCCGTGAGTGAGATATGTGTGCCCGATTCTTAAACGAGCCAGAACCACTTCTTCACGGCGAGAAGAGCGACGTGAAGAGATCCAGGCTGCTGTGCTATTCTTGATTTCTATCTTGTTCCAGGAATATTACAATCGCTCTTTACGCTTTTGTTTACAAAATACTTTTAAATCTGAAGGTACGATTAGCTGACAGTCTTTGATATCCTTTTTGCATGATGATTTTGCACATTTGTCTGCTACTTCGTTGCCTAAGATCCCGGAATGACCAGGGACCCAACAAAAAACTACAGGCTTTTGTTTAGAGAAAAGCTTTTTAAGTTAATCTGAATCTTATGAATCATGGGATGACTTGGATATAATTCTGACATTATATATGTTTTTATTTACTAAAATTCAGAAATATATATACACATACATATAATGGAATAACGTAAACGGAATGTGTCTTTAGTTCGAATATACACTGTTCCACTTGTTGGCAGATTGCAAACTTAATGGCAGAATGTTAATCAACCCAGAATATTATACTGAGTTGCATTATAGGAAATTTCCCATCTTGGACATTTTTGTTAATAATGGCAATATCTGAAGCAAAATATTATCATATTTTATATGACCCCAATTGCGACGAATAATAATATTTATTGCAGTTTTTATAAATTTTCATCGCGAATAACATACACTCTTAAAGAGACGTCATTCCGTTTGACTTAAAGGAAACCAAAAATGCTTCACATGGTGTCGAATCTTTAGAATTTAGTGACTGCTTATTCAGTTAAGTATGCCTGCTAATTTGGTTATATATCTAATTTATTGTCATCAATCCAAAATAAACACAAAATAAAGTTTCAAACGCAGATTATAAATTTTCAAGCCACGCTAGCTATAAAAAATAAACAATACATGTGTTCCATATTATTGCATACTAATGACACCTATGAATATGAGGTTGGATAAACACACAAAGGAAAAAGTCATACAGGGTGCAATGGTTAACTCAACGACTGTTGAGTTGCAAGCTCGATTCAAGAACTTTTAGAAGTTACTGTTATTATGTGCATGTTCCTTTAGTTAATCTTTGGTTATTAACAAGCTCGATTCAAGAACTTTTAGAAGTTACTGTTATTATGTGCATGTTCCTTAAGTTAATCTTTGGTTATTAACAAGCTCGATTCAAGAACTTTTAGAAGTTACTGTTTTATGGCATTGTTTTAAGTTAATCTTTGGTTATTAAAAGTCGAGTCCAGGACTTTTAGAAGTTACTGTTATTTTGCAGTTCCTAGTTATATCTTTCAGTTATTAAACAAGCTCGAGTCCAGGACTTTTTACTGTTATTATGTGCATGTTCCTTAAGTTAATCTTTGGTTATTAACAAGCTCGAGTCCAGGACTTTTAGAAGTTACTGTTATTATGTGCATGTTCCTTAAGTTAATCTTTGGTTATTAACAAGCTCGAGTCCAGGACTTTTAGAAGTTACTGTTATTATGTGCATGTTCCTTAAGTTAATCTTTGGTTATTAACAAGCTCGAGTCCAGGACTTTTAGAAGTTACTGTTATTGTGTGCATGTTCCTTAAGTTAATCTTTGGTTATTAACAAGCTCGAGTCCAGGACTTTTAGAAGTTACTGTTATTATGTGCATGTTCCTTAAGTTAATCTTTGGTTATTAACAAGCTCGAGTCCAGGACTTTTAGAAGTTACTGTAGAGTAGAGTAGAGTAGAGTAGAGTAGATCTTTATTCACTTAAGACTAATACATGGTACAAGTATACACCTCTTCGTGAAGAGGGAGTGAATAGTTCCTAAGGCTAAAACATGGTAAAAAATGAATAATAAAATAGAATGCATATTGCATGTGAATTAAGTTATATGTATATTACTAGTATGGTATACTAGTATTGAGAATTGAAGTTGTTTGAATAGATTAATTGAGTATTGAAATGAAAAAATGAAATGAGTAATTGGTTTGATATGATACAATACGATGTTATTTAGGATGAATAATAATATAAAACACTAGCATTTGATATGATATAATGATTATGAAATGGAATTAGTATTGTATTTAATATATACGTGTAGTTGTACGAATCTATAAGGGGCAGTTTGTAGTGGACATGGTAAATTTAAAAATTTACTAAATATAAAATGGATAATCAAATAAAATGTGTATTTTATGTTAATCAAGTTATATGTATTATTAGTATAGTATACAAGTATTGAGAATAGAAGTTGTTTGAATTGATTAATTCAATAATGAAATGAAAAAATGAAATGAGTTATCGATATGATATAATACAAAACGATGTTCATAAGAATGTATAATAATATAAAACGCTAGCATATGGTATGATATGATTATGTATTATTGTTTTATGTTTAATAGGGATTAGTTTTGAACTTAAAATATACGTGTAGGGCCTATAGTACGGATCTATAAGGGAAAGTTTGTAGTGGAGAACAAGGTAAATTTATAAATTTACTAAATATAAAATAAATAATCAAATAGAATGAGAATTTCAATGAGAATCAAGTTATATGTATAGGCCTAGTACTAGTATGGTATACTAGTACCGGTATTGAGAATTGAAGTTATTTGAATTGAATAATTGAGTACATTTGAATTGAATAATTGAGTACTATTGAAATGAAAAAAATGAAATGAGTAATAGGTAGCCTATCCTATGATATAATGATTATATGAAAGGTATTATTATTGAATTAAAAATATATGTGTAGGGCCTAGCCTATAGTACGGATCTATAAGGGACAGTTTGTAGGGAGGACAAGGGTTAATCTGTTAGGAATTCATTTAGTGAGTGAAATGCTTTTAATTTGCTAATAAATGTAGTATGATTTTTGATGTCTCTGATGTGTTTTGGCAGTTTATTGTATATGGAGAGGCAGGCGCATATAGGTCCTTTGGAATATTGCGAGGTTTTATGATGGGGGACATGGATGTTAGAAATTGCACGGGTGTTATACGTATGGATGGATGAGTTTTTAGGAAAGTATTCTGAATGTGTACGTACAAAAATAGCGGCAATTTGTATAAGGGTACTTACCAGGGTAAGAATGTTTAATTTGGGGAAGATTTTACGGCAGGATCTCTGCCATGAGGATCCTGTGATGATGCGTATAGCTCGTTTTTGGAGTAAAAAGACACGATTAGCTTGTGGTGACATACCCCAGAATAGAAGCCCGTATGAGATGTGCGAGTGGATGTGGGCATGATATATTAATTTCAATATGTGGCTGCTAACAATTGGCTTCATCCTCCTGAGCATAAAACACCCACTATTTATTTTGGAGCATACTCTTTCGATATGAGCAGACCAATCAAGGTTCTCCGAGAGTGTAATGCCAAGAAATTTCACGTTGTCAGCTCTCATAATGTTTTTGCCATCAATGCGAATTAGGGGACTACTCTGAGGGGGGCTAGAGGTGGAGTGGAAGTTAAGGTACACAGTTTTGGTTGGTTGAAGGGAGAGAAGGTTATTTTTACAGTATTCCGACATTGCGTTTGCTTGGACATTTGAGTTATGTATGAGTTCTGCAAGCCCATCTCTGGTTGCAGTTAAGAGGTGACTTGAGTCATCTACAAATTGTGTCAGTTTGTGCATGTTCCTTAAGTTAATCTTTGGTTATTAACAAGCTCGAGTCCAGGACTTTTAGATGCTACTGTTATTATGTGCATGTTCCTTAAGTTAATCTTTGGTTATTAACAAGCTCGAGTCCAGGACTTTTAGAAGTTACTGTTATTATGTGCATGTTCCTTAAGTTAATCTTTGGTTATTAACAAGTTCGAGTCCAGGACTTTTTGAAGTTACTGTTATTGTGTGCATGTTCCTTAAGTTAATCTTTGGTTATTAACAAGCTCGAGTCCAGGACTTTTAGAGCCTACTTTTATTATGTAGATGTTCCATTACGTTAAACTGTACGTCATTATTATATTAAATTAATTAAGTTTATACAATATGATTGTATTAATAATTTAAAAACTAATGTTGACATGGATTTTATTTTCCCCCGTTGAGGGCCGGTTTAGAATACGAGGTATCCCTTGCCGATCGTAAAGGGCGACGAAGGGGGCGCCAGCGTGAGACTAAGGAGCCGCAAATCAGGCAGGCCACAGTCAATATGTAGACTCAATTTACGTTCTTATATTTGTTTAGGTCATAAATGTCTGATCAATTTGTCATTTGATCAAATTGATCATTGATCCCTATGTTACAGTTGGTGCGGCCCAACTTTTTAATACTGTTTATTTTTTTTAAATTACAACAACTTAAAACAACTTCAAATGATGTATATTTTATAAATTAAACTTTATATTATTACAAAATTCACTTATATGATTCATTTCAATCTGTTTTGTAATCAAATGCGACCTAAAAGTAGCGAGGTAGGCCTAGCGTGATGAGATGTACTGGCTGCAAGTATGAACCTCCGACCGCTCCTGAGAAAACTTACCAGTAACAGAAAATTCAAGTTTCCGTTCACCATTTAAACATGCAAACATTGTTGCTGTGGCCTACTTTGTGTTGATGTTGAAATCGTTAGGAATAATGTTTGAATCGAGAAAATAAATGTTTATTATCAGACGCTGATTTTCTGGAACATTTTGCGCGGGAGCACGCCACCGTCGAGGTATGGTATCGCTTTGAATTTCTCATGGCCGCCTAGTGCAGTGTGTGGTGTAGTAAGGCATGCGCGCAATGCGTTGAAGAAAGTGAATATTTTAATGCTTACAGTTGACCTTACAAATATTGAATCACAGAACTGTAAAACTTAATGATCAAAATCCTAGTGTTAGTACTCTCGGGGTGGGTGGGTACCCATACAAGAGAGTTAAATGTGTAATGTATCAAGGTGCCGTCCAAATCGACGTCAAGCTCTTAAAGGTGATGAAGGTTTTACAAATGGGGAAATGTGTTCACTGGCCGGGGGGCGTCGGCAGTAGGCAATTGTGATGTACGATTTACCACATATTAAATTTTATTATTAGGACAAATTTTAATCTAATACGAATATATTTTCAACATTTTTTAATCTTCTCCTAGAAATTCATCAATTTTGCTACTAGTTGCCAACACTTAAAATAACAATGATGCTCTTATGTAAAGCCCACAAAATATTGTCATATGCTGGGGTTGGGGGTTATGGGGAATAAAATGTGTGACATATGATTAACTTTTATTTGGTTTGTTTATATTATTTATTTATTGATCAGTCCAGGGCCGGGTTTTATAAATTCAGAGGTGTGTTGAAATATTCTTCGAAGTTATGTAAAAAGTTTTTTAGGTGCGTTGATTTGTATATTAATTATTTCAGTAAAGAAATTAGCATTTGTATTCGTCAATAAGATTGATTTATATTTTTTAACTTTCATTTATTATTGTGTGTGGACATTGATACTGAGGTAAGTTTGTAGACTAAAAAGGAATAATCCAGCGTAACCGCATAAAAATACACCTTTAAAAAACAATTTTCGGTACAGGTTTGCACAGGAAACGTTACCTTATGATCAAAGATTTGTAAATCGGAAAACAGGAAATAGGCCACACGACAATTGCCACGATTGACAGTCAAATTGTTCTGTTTTGTCAGAATATTTTTAATAATTAATAATTATATTATTGGAGGGGAGCTGTGCACCCCTTAAACAATCTGAGGGATGCTTAACCCAAATAAGCCCAGTACTAAAGAAAACTAAGGTAGATAATGATACACATCCGTGATTCATCAAAGATATTCAAAGTAATATGATACTCCCCCCGCCCCACCACATATACACAAAAAAGAATAGGCGAATGGCATCCACCTATACACAATACATAATAATTAAGATATCTATATCAAAATGTTGGTTTCTACACAATTTAAATTCAATGAAGCTCACTGATTTTTAGGGTCGATTGTAGACATATGATTTACACCATGAAGCAAATCAGCAATCATCATAATAATATTCCCTATGGGCATGGCTTATAAAGAACCTATCTTCATAAAATTAAATAAAAAATATTTATTATTTGTTCTTATCCATAGTCAATAGAACCACGATTCTCTTCAAAAGAATGTTAATTGCGCCCGTCTGAGTGTTTTAACAGTTCCTTCCCTAATCGAATCATTATCATTCAAAGGAGCACATTGGCATTATAATAATAATAATTTTTAATAATAATTTATTTAATAAAATAATTTTTTATTTATTTTAAAAATAAAATATAAATATTATATTAAAATTTAAATGTTTGTCCGAAAATAAAAATACTAAATTTAAGTAAATTTTTAAATTGTTCATTGTGTCCAACAAACATAAGGATACAAGTATTAACTATATAAGAAAGATTTTTTTTTAAAGGCACTTATATACTAAGTACAATGTAACATGAAGGATATGAATTTACAAATATATCAGAAAGACATTTAATGGACTCATATACTAGTACAAGTATATGTTGTTAACATATTATATACTATTAAATAATAATAAATTGTTAATATGATTGTAGTATATGACTGGTGTTATAAGTACAATTGTTTAAATAACATAATGTAGTTAATTAGATGTAGTCAGACGTCGTGACCGTTGATAAGTACAATTGTCTATAGCTAGACAATTGAATATTTTATATATGATAAAAAAAAAAAATAACCTTGACGTTTCCAGTCATATTTTTGTGCCAGTTTGGGAAACCCTTGTAAACCTTACTTTGGGATAAATCCGTCTAGAGGACTTGATCTTGGCAAAATTTAAACTCTTTGGTGACAAATAATGCTTCTCAAGTATTTATTACTTCTAGGTGGTGCATTGAACTTGCGCGTCTTTCGTGCATGGAACTTACTTTGTTATAAGAATTTCATTTTATCGATCAAAAAATTAACATATCGTACCGACGGAACTAATGATGGCTATTCAGATTGTGTAGTAAAAAAAAAAACTTTCATATTATGTAACTTTTTATACTTGTACGATGTTTGCAAACATATGTTTAATAGAAGAATGATGTCAAAAGTTAATGATCGAGCAACTTATGCGAGATAAGAAAATAAACAAACGTTAAAATAAATAAATAAACAGAAAAAAAGTGTAGATTTATTCAGCTGGCAATGATAAACGACTTGTTCGACTAAGCTTAATAATCATTAATAAGTGTGTTCAAGGCACACTTATCTCCTTGGAAGTTTAGCATATTTTCCCTTCTTTACCAACTTGAAAATTCATTGCAAAATGCTAAAATTACAACCAATATTGAGGTAATTTCGTATAGTAACAGCGTGTGATAGTGGGGTTCACATTCACTCGTCACTGTGACAGCTGGAGTAATACCGAACTCAGACTGTGCGCGCTCTTGGGTCACGCCTTCTTTTCAAGCTTTGGATCGCCCGATTGGTTTGATTCATTCTAAAAGAACGTGTGAATGTGGCTCAACCATAGTTTTAAAAAAATGACAAATTGGAACAAAAATACAGTTGAAAACTCATGTTTTGGGGGAAAGGGGGGGCGGTGTTTGAATTCCCAAATGCAGCCCGTCTTACGAGTGATATTCTTTTTTTGGTACATTAAACTATAAAATGCCGTTGGTTCCAGCTTTGTACCTTACGAGGGAAAATTGTACCTTTTGGGCCCATTTTTGTGTGTGGGGGGAGGGGGGGGGGGGCTGCAAGGCACAATGCCGCTAAGTATGCTAAATCATATTATGTGTGCGCGTTCTCGCATAAATCCGATGAAAACTGACCTATTTCAGTAAGTTTTGGAACGAAAAAATAGTTTTTTTCACTTTTTTGAAAACTCATTTTGGGGGTATTTGGGGGCGTCTAGCGGGCAAACGCCACAACGCAGCCCGTCTTACGAGTGATATTCTTTTTTCTGGTACTCTAAACTATAAAATGCCGTTGGTTCCAGCCATGTACCTTATGAGGGGAGATTTGACCTTTTGGGGCCCACTTTGGGGGCCGTCTGGCGGGTCAAAGCCCCAACGCAGCCTGTCTTAGTATGCGGTTTGTTCATAAACTTACTTTTGCGGTGGATTTGGCGTTGAAACCTGCCATGTACCTTATGAGGGGAGACTCGGCCTTTTTTGGCCTTTTTTGGGCCCCTCTGTGGGCCAAACGCCCCAACGTTGACGAGTAAGACGCGCATTTTTGAAAATGACTCGTATTTGCGGTCCTATTCCAATGGTCAAACCAAATGTACCTTATGAGGGGAGACTTTATGTTGCGAGCTCTCCGTCTATATCTTCTGTGTTTTATTTTTTTAACTCACACAAGTACTTAGCTAATGTGGGAGTTACAAGGTTGCTTGTTAATTTGGGGAATTATCGGTAGTCTATAAATAATTGTGAAACGCATTTAACCACGGTTGGTCGAAGTAACACGCAAGTGACAGTTAAGCCTCCATATAGACGACATCTTTGGTGTATTCGATACCAAGAAAATAACAACAAAATAGGAATTCCAGAGAAAAACATGACAATGTTTTTATACCGATCTTTAGTGAGCAAAATCAAACTACCTTGAACACAATGTTCCCGGAGGTTGTGCCCCAAACCCAAACTTCCATGATGTAGTCTACTTGTTAAAACTTCCGACCTATCAATTGCACACCTGCAGTGATGTCATGCAAAACACAATATATATATATATATATATATATATATATATATATATATATATATATATATATTTCAGTAAACCTTAAACAAAATACAAAACAGGGTATATAGGGTATACGCTGTATACGGTGCATATTATTATACTCTCGTAGAACAAATAAGGAAATCCAATGGCAAGTCAAACCACATAATCTTATTTTGCAATCACATCAACCAACAGTGACAAAATGCAAACAAAAGTAACAAAAACACTAACAACATAATTTAAAAAAACATGCCTTAAACTCGTTTAAATCCTTCAATCACATTCTTAGAATCGGAAAATTTTCCGGGGCTGAACGCCTTGGACCCGCACTAGCTAAAGGGCCTTTGCCCCAGACCCCTTATTGTGCAAAATCATGTTCTATAATCACGAAAAAGCGTACGCACATCAATACATTTTTGATGGCACGGTTGACACCACTGCACACCTGATAATGAGTTGAAAAGCCGCCACGGCCAGACCCGCACTAGTTGGGGGGGGGGGGGAAGATCCCCTATTGTACTAGGATACATAGGTAATGTTAGTGGTTAAAAAAATGTTCGCCCCCCCAAAAAAAACAGGGGCTAGTTACTGTCGTGCGTCATAGGGATAATTAAGTAGGCTTAACTTAATTGTCATTATTTATTAAATCAAACAGCACAATGCAAACCAACTTGTTACACACCATGTTCGTCTATCCCCTCCCTAGTCCACCACCTTGCAAACCCCATGCACTAAGAGGTTGGCGGTCTGTTTGAATTACACCACTACTCTCTTTCTATATAAGATATTGAGAAAGTAATGATTAATCATATAGACAAAGATTAAAGGATAAGTTAAGCTACAAACTACTTAGTACAAAAGATATTCAGGGAGTATAAATTTCTCAGATGATAAACACTATTTTGTTGGATAAGCCTACGAATTGTTTTTATTATTTACAATTATGTAAATTAGGTCTATTCGAGTCCTGGAGAGTATCGTCTGGGAGGACGAGTCTTTTGGCTACTTTGGCGAGCACGTACCGTCTCTCTCTTAGTTTGCTTCAAGGTTTCTCCCGTTAGGTTCACTGCGGTGGACGATGTCGAACTACACGGCACAGCGGTAGATCCTAGGGCTGACGGTATGTTGTTTTCTCTTGAGTTGCAAGGCTCAGCTGCAACGAGATGCTTACGGTTGCGCCTGACAGCTCCCTTGCTGGTGTCTACCACATACGACCTTGGTTCCTCCGTAGACTGATTGATAGACCCGAACCATTTCAAATCTACAATCCATACCTTCTCTCCCTCTACTAAAGGGCGTAGATCTGAGGCACGGAGTCTGAAGTTGTAGTCGACCACTTGCTGATCTTTCTGTCTCTTCATTTCTGATTGTATTTTTTTAAGGTCGGGAAGTTTCGGTCTAAAGTGACAGTCGACCTTCGGTAACGTATCACAAAGAATTCTACCCATTAATAGCTGTGCGGGTTTCGCACCACATGCTAATGGAGTGTTGCGATAAGCTAATAATCCCAAGAAGGGATCCACAGATTTCTTGAGAATGTTCTTGCATATTTGCACTGCACGTTCAGCTTGTCCATTTGATTGGGCGTATTTTGGGCTACTCATCCGCAACTTAAAACCGTATTGTCTGGCAATTTCCTTGAATTCGTGCGATTTGAACTGAGGTCCATTATCGCAACGTAATAGTCGTGGTATGCCATGTCGAGAGAATGTATTCTTCATTTTGTATATAACATCTTTACTAGTCGAAGTTTGTGACAAGAATGCTACTTCGGGATATTTCGAGTAGTAGTCCTGAATTACTAGAAATACTTTACTTTCTATTTCATACAGATCAGCACCAAGGACGGTCCGTGGTATTTCTGGTACGTTCGTTGGAACCATTGGCTCACTGTGGTTTGTGCGTAATTTAAAACACGATTCGCAGTTGTTTGCCTCGTTTTCAATGTGATTATTGATATTCGGCCACCAAATGCTCCTTTTTGCCCGTTCTTTGCAGCAAACCATGCCTTGGTGGCCATCATGGATTCGGTCGACCATCTCCGCCCTTAGGGCTGTTGGTAAATGGACCCTCTCCCCTAGCATTAGAAGATTGTCAACAAATGAGAGTTCGTGTCTGTACTTGTGGTAGGGAGTTGCTTTTGGGTCGCAATCATTTATCTCAGGCCAGCCATTTATGACATACTGTTGTATCTTCTGGCATGTTTCATCAGAAGTTTGCGATTCTTTGATGGCTTCAATCTTACTGTCTGAAAATGAGCTCCGGATAATTGAATCTATAGAAATCTTCGTTTCATACTGCATCAAGATATCGCCTCCAGCTTTACCATCGCCTTTAGCATTACTTTTTGGCAAGGGGGCTCGAGACAGCGCATCTGGGGTCTAGAAGCTTTTGCCTGGCACATAGACAATGCCATACTGAAATCTTATTAGTCTCATTCTGAACCTTTGCATCCTTGCCGTCAGTTCTGAGATTGGCTTATCCCCTAGAAGTTGAATCAAAGGTTTGTGATCTGTACAGATGGTGAATTTAAGCCCTATTAGAAACTGTTGGAATCTTTCACAGGCCCACATGATCCCGTATGACTCCTTCTCGATTTGTGCATATCTGCATTCGGTATTGTTTAAGGCTTTGGAGCAGTACATTACTGGCTTCCAGTTTCCATCGGCCTGGCGCTGCTCCAATACTCCCCCTATTCCATAGCTTGACGCATCTGCTGAAACTTTGGTCTCCAAGTTTGGATTATACAGAGCCAGCGTTGGTGTCGTTGTGAGCATCATCGTGAGTTCATCAAACGACTTCAGGTGAGCATCTGTTCACAAAAATTGTCTGTCTGCTTGGAGTAACTCTCCGAGATCTTTAGTTCTGTCTGCAGCATTTGGTATGAGTTTAAGAATGTAATTTACCATTCCCAAAAATCTACGGACGGCTGACACGTCTGTTGGAGTTGGAAACTCAGTTATAGCTTGAATACGTTCGTGGTCGGCTTTGAGACCATCTTCCCCACGATATGCCCTAAGAACAACAATCAACATTATCGTTGGCATTGTCACGTTAAGTTAATTTAACCGAATGTCATAGTGAAACGCGTTGAATAAAACTGAGATTTTGAACAAATTGTAATGCTACTGGAGCAATAACTACGTAACTGACCTAGGGTTAGGATAGAAAAGGCATATTCAATTATTTAGGGAGCCGTGGTTTTATTCAATAACGGCTTCAGTATCTGGTTCGGTCATTAATTGTTTTGTCAACCATGTGAGTTGTGATTCTTAAATTGATGTCAATGGTAGAATTAGAGCTCACAGTCCATAGTTATATCTATCAAAATGAATGTGTGTATTACAGGTACGTATTAAAATCCACAAGAATGGTTATTCAACTGCTGTAATAATCAGCTAAATCGTATAAAAAGGAAATGCATGGGACTCTTAGGGTAGGCTTTTACTATAGATAGGTTTTGTTTAGATTGGAGAAAGGTTGACAGGGACAGCATACAGTAGGCCTACTTATATTTAGGGATGTACCAAAACCAACTCTATTACCAATACTGATGCCGATTGCGATTTCCGACTATTCTTATTCTTGATTGAAAAAAAATCACTTATTATTTTAAATAATAGAAGTTTTAGGGCGCTTTGACATCGTAGACATAATCACCTTGGCAATTGCATTGCTGCAACACGTAGTTCTCAACACTCAAGCCTGGAATTTATATGTTCTGTAAGGCTACCTAGCTAGAGAGATGTACATCGAGATGTCAAACATCAAACCACTTTCATCCAAATTTGGTGGAAGTCAGTGGTATTTGATTTACAAGACTAATAGTACTAATGAATATCTTGAGAATCCTGGTCTCGCTCAGGCAAGGCAATCGTTCGCTGGGAAGCTTTTCTTCTCGTTTGGCTGGCCGTGCTTGTATGTGCTACGGGTGCTGCCTTTATTAAGAGTAATTAGAAAAAGTATTCTTTTATTTATTCAAGGAATCAATTACTATTTAATTTTGAATTGGCATTGTTGATACACTTTCTTAGGAATGGACATCTGTGCATCCCTATTATTGCTTAAGCTTACGAAGTTAATAGTCTGGTTATGTTTATGCCAGGTGGAGGCCAGTTTCCGAAT
>JAMZAV010003374.1:0-90066 GCA_024449915.1 Sweltsa coloradensis
TACAGACATCGAATGGCGAGGGGGGGGGGAGTCTGAGTGTATAATGTATACACTCAATGCTATTATCACTGCTAGCTTTCACACCACTTCTACTTATAAACTGTCAAATGATCTGATTAAAATACTATTTAGAGATAAAGCATAACATTTATATGTACAATAAATTTTAAAGTTTTCAGTGTTGACATTCTTTACTCACAGCTGCACTTGAACTCTAGTTGAATTCGAGATGAGGTGGAAATTAGATCAGCCTTGCCCTCCTCTGCTTTTTCTGGGCGTACTTGTCGATTATACTGTTTATCATCTCTTCTGACATCGTTTCTGGGCCTTCTATGCTAATGCGCATACAGTGGTCAAGTGTGTCTTCTCCCATTCGGTTCCGTAGCTTCGTCATTATTCGGTTCATTGTTGAGAAGGACCGTTCTTCTCCCGCTGTTGTCACCGGAACGCAGATAACCAGTTCAGCTAACATTCTTAGATTATCGTAGCCTATATTAGCATTTAACAGACTGTTGATAGGCGACTCCTTTGGGTCTTGCTTCGACGCGAAGAAGCAAAACGATTTGAAGTCAGCTATAATACCATTTTAACTGTTAAGCACATTTTAGTAGAATGTCCTCAACACATGGACGAGAGGAATGATTTTAAACTAAAACCTAATTTAAAAGAAATTTTATCTGATGAATCTGAGAACATAACCAATGTTTTTAAATACCTGAAATCAACACAGCTGTACAATAGGATTTAAAAATAACATGCCATTATATAAGAGAATACGGGCACTGATAACCTTAGTGTTGTGTGCCCTTAAACTTTAAAAACTAACTAACCAACCATCCAGGTCCAAACCCGGTCCTTCAAAACAATTACATAGACTTTCTTAATCACTCTTAGACGCACTACACAATGAGGCGAAATTTTCTAAAATAGCACAACCATTAATCATTTTAATTGCTGTGTCGTTGAATCGACGGTTTATTTCGTGGACTATAGCTTCCACAAACTAACGAAGAAAGTTCTCTGTCGTCGTTGAGAATAGTTCTAGTTGACGCTGCTTTTTATCATTATTTCATTGACACAATTAATAATTGTATTTTTATCTGAATTTTTATTCGAACATTGGAGCGATATTTCTTGTAGATGCCATGTGGTCGATTCTATTATTGCTGGTAATATTGACGCACGCAGATCTGATTTTTGTAGAATTAAACTTAAGTTTGCAACTGCTCCTAAAGCCTCATCTTATCCGCACAACGTAACCAAAAAACTTTTGTTTTGCAACTCTACAAGAATACCTCCCGCTAAAGAAGCTAGATCCACGTCATCCTTATGTATGTGTTCACACGCCATCATGATTGCCACGTACGATTGTTTACTGCATGGACAGTTTTGTAATGACTTAGCCATCTTATGTCAATAGCTTCGGGGATTTTGAGCACAGGATCATTTAAAATAGTTTGAATACTATGCAATATTGATTCTCTTTTTGGAGATTGGTGGAAAAGTTTGTATACGTCCTTTATAACATGCAGCACACGTCTAATCTTTGGGTATTTATTTGGCATGCTAGTCAGCGCCAGATTTAGGATATGCGCTCTACAGTGGACGTATCGGTATTTCTCTCTCAGCCTTATTTGATATTAGTCTACGAACACCGTTTTTATTCCCTGACATGTTAGCCGCGCCGTCGAATGCACACGACACCAAGTTATCGAACCCAAGATTGCGCTTCTTTAGCTCTTGTTCTATCACTTGTGCAATTGTTTCAGCTCTCGTGTCACTTATTATTATTAATTCTTTATTGTCAACGGGGCAAGCCCCACGAGAAAGCTTTCAATAGACACACCATTGTCCACAAATCGTAAATAAATAGACACTTCAGACTCATTTTTAACATTTGTGCTCTCATCAGCCATAAGCGAAAACGGCTTTTTTAAAGTTTTTTCGTGAGAGTCATATCTAACACTTCGCCTACGCAGCATAAAAGCTCGGACGCAGTGGCTTTACTAACATACGTGGACCGTTTACTCTGACCATTCACCCACGCATCTAGATTTTCATTAGATTTTCGTAAAACGTGGTTCACTAATGGTTCATATTTAGTAGTGTGTGCAATCTCCTCTTTAGAAAGAAAGTATACTCCAGAAACAAGCAGCCTAAACGCTTGCCTGTTTGTATTACGCTCTTCCTCACTTTGAGATAGTATCTGATTGTAAGTCGGAAGTCTCAAAATTGAAATCAGGCACAACGAACTTACGAATTCCATCCATTTGTTTTTGAGATCTTGCTTTAAGAATACGACGATAGGCTAATTCTCGAATAGTTTTTCTGTTGTCAGCCAACATACATAACAGAAGATTTTCGGGATGCCCAAAATATCCATTTCTTTGAATAACTGGATCGATGACACATTTTAAATCGTCAGCAAGATAACGACTTAGTTTTATTGTTAACCACAGATGCTGAGCTCCGTTTGTGCAAGAAGAACTTGTCTTGATCTTGAACCACATTGGTCCATACACTTTCACTACAAACTGTGCTAGTGTTAGTAGATTTTCACCTGGGTTCTCAGTTGCAACGTACAGTCGTAAGATTCTGTTGGCAGTTGTGAGTAGGGTTACCATCTGCATGGATCCGAAGTCGCTCAAGCTCAACACTTTTGAGATGTGGCCCTGACGATGCATGTTTTGTTAGCTTCCCGTATTTTCCGAGTGCCTTTTTATAGTTTGTAAATGGTACTGTTAAGAAAACCCCACCACTTCTTGGGCCATTAAATTCCAACTCGCAACCTTCTCGTGGTTTGGCCCGTGATTAGGGGAGCTCTTTTCCCTGAAACTAATGGCGAGCTCTGGGCTGGGTCGTCGTCGGGGAACTTTCCCCTTCCCTTTGACTACCTCCCCGACGGCGACGACAATGACAACACGGACGGTGATGACACAGACGGAGACGACCACGACGTGGGGGAACCCCTGCCCTCCCCATACGCTTGTGGCTGGTTCTGACCAGCACAGGCCTGTCCACTAGGGTGGAGTGAAACTATACACAAATACAAAAATTATTGATTATTGAAACGGAATAGTTGCTAAAAGCTGTATTGGTACTCAACTAAGAAATGTGTTAAATTTGGATTTTATAGATTCAAGTTTTGAGGTGCCCCAAGCACCCCAAATATTCTCGATTATAGACATTATTGACCAATTTTCGACGATTTTATTTTACCATGAAAAATGGGAAAATCAATTTAGAATGGTTGCAACATTTCGTCTGATGACTCAGTTTATTAGTACAAAAAACATTGTTGGGCAATACATTAGTTTTGAAGTGCCCCACTGGTGCCAAACTTTTACCAAAATCTTAATATTTTCAAGGAATCACATTTATGCACATGCAGATCTTATGTTTAAAAATCAAGTTTACTAGGTTGATATTAGTATTTTAGATAAAATATTCACTCTTTGTTTCGAATGATGGCATGTTATCGCGAGATAAAAGTCTTCCTCTGATGAAACCATCCCGTGCATCATGTCCACAGACAGCTTGGGACGCCTCTGTCACCAGTTTGATGCATCGTTCAACTGCCTGCGTGTGGCATGGGAATTTCAGAACGTTGTCACCTGGTTGAAACCCATTCTCCACAATTCCTTTGATGATCTCAATAGACAAATGTGAGGTCAAAGGTGGCTCAGTGATTTGCAAACTTTGCCACAATATGAGTTCAGTGGTTGTGAGCCATCTTGAGTGAGACATTTGTCCCGGGTCCCTGTTTGCCAAATCCGGGGAACATTTTCCCGTCGCTATAGCTTTCAAAATCTCAAGCATATATTGTTGGTCTGTGCTGAGATCAGATTTATCTATTTCTGTAGGAAGTGTAGTTGGAATGATAATAAAGTCCACAACAGGAAGCTTTTCACAGCATTGCAGTTGCTTCCCTATTGGACCCGAGAAGCAACGGGGGCCGGTAGTCTGGCCATCTAAATGCTGCAGCAAATGTCTTAGGGGAAGTTCATTTGCATGAAGCTGACAGATAAACCATTGTAAGGGTTTATTTAATTCGACTTCCAGCAGGTGTATGATACCACCCTTTGCCCCAGTATTGACAACAGTGCCGTCACAGCCAACAACTGATAACTTGGTCACGTCCACTGACTTATCAGTTAAATATCCTGTAATGCTTGTCTTTATGCTTTCGGCTGTTCCTGAATCGCACGTTACATGGCCGAAATAAACATTTTCAGGTTGTGCTACAAGAACAAAATGTTCCTTAACCTCAAACTTTCGATGATACTTCGCACCTATTTTTCCATTGACATCGTTCTGTCTTTTCTGCCATCGAAGTAGAGTCCAAACAATGACTCAATTTTATCTTCTTGGGTCAATTTAGACCGCATTTTTGATCTTTCTCGGCGAATTTTCGAGCGGTCCACAATGAAGCTTTTATCTTCCTTACTAATTATGCCAACATCCTGCAGGACGGCAGAAGCTATTATTGCAGCCGATCTATCTGATACGCCAGTACGATCACACGCAAGAGCTACAGATGGTAGATTTAATCGCATCTGTTTGGCTGGTGGTTCATCTTTCCGCGGCATTGGTTCTTCGGGTGTAATGATCAAAGTTTCATTTATCGCAAACAAAGGGAGAGATTGAGGTAATTCCTCTGCCAAAACCTCCTCTTCGGCTGAAGTCAGATCATGGGAGCATGATGGCTGCTGATAGTCTATGAATAGAGAAGTGCGGGCAAGGGACTTTTCTCTCGCCTTTCTCTCTTCCCTTTTCTTATCTTTATTGGCCGTATCTTTATCGACTGACCCAATCATCATTTTCCTTTCTGCTCGTTGGTCTATCAGAAAATCTCTTTCTTGCTTCGGAACACGACGAGTCTTTTCAACGTTGTTTCGTACGGTCAAACGGGAAACGTTCAACAGTGTCAATCCATTGTCCCCCCGCGTCACCCCTTACGTCCCACCCTTCGTCTCGATTAGCCAAGTTGCATAAATAAGAGACGTTAAGCAATATCCAATCAAATCAAACCCACCACTTCTTTGAATAAGGAATTCGTCACTTTTTACATGCACTTCACACAATTTACAAAACGCACCGCCACGTTTTTTGTCTTCATACACCCACGTAAACGTTTTCTCCCAGTGTTGATTGTAGAATCGATTTTAGTCTTTTTGGCAACATTCACACTCACTTTATCACTTTCAGTTTCAACACGAGCCTTCTTTGAATTTACTTCTTCTTTGTCTTGAATTTGGTCTTTTTCCGCCCCCCTTTCACCAATATCACGTTTAGAAGAGGTTGACGGAATGACTCTAAAAAATGAATCAATGCTTTTTTGACTTTTTGTCATTTTAAACAATAGCAATTGAATTACATACACAGTATGAGATGTCCACTCACGTCCGACGCTCAGGACATACTGAAGTTTCAAAATCACATTCATTCTTAAGACACAACCCCTCCCTCACCCCCTCCCCCCTTAAAACATCGTCCTTCCTTATTCGAACGCAACAAAATACAATCATGCTAACAGACAAGATGACAATTTAAAATTTGAGCACCTGCATGTAGTTCCAAGATCAAAGTTCTAACATCCATAGAAAGCGATAAGTAGCCTTTTCTGTTGTGGTATAATTGCTGCAAGTGTCTGGCAACAGGGGATCGATATTACTCCACGTGGAGTCCTAGAGACAGCTGTCTATCAATCACAGCACAATCTTGTAAAATTCGACTAATAGGAAGCAAAAAATCACTTGGCCTTGACTCCTCCTTCTACAGGATGCTTAAGCATTAGTTAACTGATAATAGTGTTTTCGCATCGAAAAGTACACTGACCATTTACCCCACATACTGCATCTGTGTAAACCACCCTGTATCAGTCCAGCAAGCGCATATCCTCTAACTTGAGTCAAAGCGCGACTGCGAGCCAACGTACAAAATAAGACAGAATTGGGAATCTACTAAACAGAAGTCGGAACCCTTCAAATGACCATACATTCACAAATCGAGTTCCTGACCTCGTGCTCGTGAGTTGCCCACACGTATTTCGTAGGGTCCGGTCTGCCTATTTGATTACATTATAAATATAAAAAAAAAAGTCCAATGATTTATATTTATAACGTTACTACCTGTTATATAGTTTCATTTTTTATAATATTTGATTACAGTTACAAACATAAACCTTAACAAATACCTTCAAAGCAATATGCCCGTGCCCTTCAAAAACGGTAGACATTACAAAATGAGGGAATATATGTAGTCAATTAAATCCCGGGGGGGCGAATGACAGTTTCCCGGGGGGGCTTCGCCCCCCGGGATCATAGCTGGATTCAACACTGCCTCTGTGGCCCCATTCTGTTCTAGGCCTACGGCCACGTCTGCCAGTGTAGGTGCAGCAGTTTGCTCCGCTGTTTGCTCTTTTGGCCGTTTGGCCGTGTTACGTATAAGTTTCCGTAAGTTACGTAAGAAGTGTTTCGTCGTGAACGGCCAAGTTATTTTCCATAAGACAAACCGTAAGTTAGCGCCAAAGTTAGTGGATAAGTTAGCCACTAAGTTGATCGTGAACGCCGCTTTAATCTTATGTTGCTGTCCCTAGGTCTAGCCTCGGAGCCTAGACTAGGGCCTAGGCCTACAGGAACTGCTTTGACTGCAACTTGGGCCTAACTAGGCCTCGTCAATCTGCACTGGTTGAGAAAATTTGTTGCATTCGAACTTGATCAACGTAACAAAGATCCTTAGGTTTTTTACTAGGGCTTCTGAGAAGCCTGGGCTAGGCTTTAGCTTGAACCTTGTAAGTTGCAGCACACTCAAATTCTTAGATTAGGGGGGGGGGGGGGGGGGGATTGTTTATGAAGTAACATCCAAAATGCATACACATCTTATAAAGAATCTCATATTAACTATGATCGTTATTCAGATGTTTTTTTTACAAGAGTTTGTTTTTTAATTTATTTATTTAATAATTTATTTTCAAGCTGTGTTTTTACTTTTGATCTTAAGCCGCAAGAGAAAATCAAAGGTTAATTCATAGGTATTTTGGCTAAGTGGGAGTTTATTAGTTGCTGCGCTACAGATTTAAATGATGTATTTATAGAGTAGACTAGAGCTTTATTCACTTAAGACTAATACATGCTAACAATGCTTTCTTTTGCTATACTTACAGTTTGCTTCCAATACTTTTATTGTGTATTTTTTCCAACGGTCTGTTGGTACCTCCTTCATTTTGGCAGCTTGCTGGCATTTACTTGCCCCGATATAATTAGGGTATTTAACCATCTGCTGGCCGTCTTCCAAACATGTGATGCAGGTAACTTTACTTTCCACCTCCACCCAATGTTCAGTATGTATAATGCTGAACTGTTTGCACTATTGGCAAACCTACTATATGTTCAAAGGAGTAATGATTGAAAGTTTCTAATCTGCACAGACTCTTTGAGTTCCCTAGAAGCAATGTCAGAATTATATGCAAGCCATCCCATAATTCACAAGATTCAGATTATACTTACAAAGCTTTCCTCTTAACAAAGTCTGTAGTTTTTTGTTGTGTCCCTGGTCATTCCGGGATCTTAGACAACGAAGTAGCAGACAAATGTGCAAAATCAGCATGCGAAAAGGACAGCATAGACTGTCAGCTAATCATTCCATTAGACTGATCCAGACCAGATGTCTGTGTGACAGCACGATTCTGTTTGACACGGTTCTCAAATAACACCTTATTGTAAAGTTGGCTCATACAAACGTTATTGGCATTAACAACAATTGTCTGTCCAATCCTGTTGCCCAGAGCCGGGTAAATGTTCACCACAGCTCTGGCCACACCCTCATCAACACTCCTCTTCGTCTCGGGTATATGGCATCGGTATCGACATCGGGTATATCGCAGTGTTGAATTCGGGAATTTACTCTTCCTCGGTAATTAATTATTTATTTGTTTCTCACAACTTTGCTGTAGACCTAGAGCATAGCATAGTGAGCATACATACTTGGCCGTAATGAAAATAGCACCCACTAACTTCAGCTGCTGGGAACGCCTTGTGTAGTGAGTTTTGAAGAGCCAATTCAAAGTCCGTCATTGTTCTAGGCGGGCGCATATGCGGCGCTAAATTTTTTACGTATGCCAAATATAGCATGTCGTATGCCTCTTTTGTTCTCCTTGTCATTAATGCATATACAGCTGCAAATGACTGAAACGAATACAATATACATGATTTCAGTAATATTATCATTTTAAATTAAGGCTAGACAAGTTAGTATTTTAGAAATTGCCGCTGGTTGATACCTTATTCAAATAACCCAATTCGATGTTAATCAAAATGGAGCTAAAGTTGATTGATGATGATGACATTAACGGAGTTGTTCTCATCGGGGCGTCCCCGATACTTTTCCAACCGTTTTAGTCTCCGATGTCCCACCTACCTGCTTAAGAAACCCATGTTACACGAAGTAATATAAGCACACGGTTTATTACGCGGTGAATTAAAATATTAAAAATATCAAATTTTATTGAACACAATTTTGAACACACACAACACAAGTACTTCGTTTAGGCATTTCTTAAACATCTCCCAAACTAGATTTAAATTATGCCCTGCACAAGATATTTGAGCAATATCTTGGTTCCTGAACGCCGCAATGACGTTGGCCCCATTATCGGTCACTATGGTGACATTGTTGCTCTTGAGGTAATTGGTTTGGTCGTGAAGTTCATCGTCTTCGGAGGTTATGTTTATACACTAAAATGGTTCGATAATTTTAATAACTGCGCTTCTAATGTTTAGTGCCGTTTTTGTTTCTTGTATCGGCTTACATGCCAAAAAGTAGGTCTTTCCTGTGCCTTCCACGATCTGATGAGCGTGAAGACAACATACGAGTTCTGTCGGTTCTCATCAGTCCATATGTCCATAGTAAATGGTGTTCCATTACTACGAGCATTCCTGGACATAGTTTTTTTTAAACATTTTTGCTTATTTGCGCGTCGGGAACTTTTCCGTGAGGGTTTTTCTACTTTGTAGCATTTCATTAACCGTAACATGGGCATATGTCGCACCAATATTTACGAATGATTGGGCAAATATCTGAAATTAAGATTACGCCAATTTTAGAGACTTATGTTCATTGTAACTAGGAAACGCTCAGTTGGACGCGTTGATAAGCGAGCACGTGCTATAGCTAGACCCACATTGCACATTTTTTTATATTTTAAAATTTACGACGTTCGCGTTTCCAGTATTATTTATTATTGCCAAGGTATTTGGGTAAACCCGTGTTTAAATCTTTACTTTAAAATCCACCGCCATCTAGAGGACCTTGACTCCTTGGGAAAACTATTTAAACTCTTTGGTGACAAATGATAGACTGCTTCCTCGAAAGTATTTTGATTACTTCTAGGTGGCAGTGCATTAGAAACTTCGCGCGTCTTTTCGTTGCCATGGCAACGTTACTTTTGTTATAATTTAATTTCCATCTACACTACTTATCGGATCAAAATAAAATTAACATATTCGTGACCGGACGGACATTCTAAATGATTTGGCTATCTCAGATTTTGTCGCCGTTGAGTTTGAAAAAAAAACTTTCGATTAACTTTAATGTAACTTTTTAACTTTTTGAACGATTTTACCACAAAACTAATGGCATTCAATCGAGAACAAAGCTTGCGGATTGTGAAAATTTCAACTCGATCCGAGCCTCCGTTCGACCGCTATCATGAGCCAAAAAAGCTGCACGACTTTCCGTTGCCATGTTAACCGTACTTTGTTATAATGTAATTTCCATCTACACTACTTATCGGATCAAAATAAAATTAACATATTAGTGACCGGACGGACATTCTAAATGATTTGGCCATCTCAGATTTTGTCGCCGTGAAGTTTAAAAAAAAAACTTTCGATTAACTTTAATGTAACTTTTTAACTTTTTGAAAGATTTTGCCACAAAACTAATGGCATTCAATCGAGAACAAAGCTTGCGGATGGTGAAAATTTCAACTCGATCCGAGCCTCCGTTCGAACGTTATCGCGAGACATACAAACAAAAACAAAAAAAAAAAAAAAAAAAAACAAACAAACAAACAAAAAAACAAAAACAAAACAAAACCAGTGACTAATTTTTCCGGCAGAGTCAAATGGAAACGCTCGCTTAAACAGGGTCGACATAAGCGATTGCCAGTTTTGAAAATAAAAAATTATTTCGTCAGTTATTTTCATAAAAAAATTTCAACAAAAATGAGATTTTCTTTCTTCCGCAAATTTTCAGATCCTTGCAAACGTTTACATTATAGTTATAAGCTGACTTCTAAAGATCAGACTCTGTTGATTCCACCTTCCTTTGGAACTGCGACCCACGATCTTTGCACTATCCATGCTGGTGAAAGACGTGATATGGACTGTTGAGAATATCCTTCTTTAGCTCGGCCTCCCCGCCTGGCACCCAACCACCATTGAGAACACTATCTAGCAATCTTGAGAGGGTGCAGAGAAGTGCGCTGCGTATGCAAAGTACGTCAAACAGCAAATATCAATGTGGCAGAAAAGTGCCATTCGACCTTCTTCCCAATATCTTCTTCATGTAAACACAAGTTTACAAAGTTGTTCCTATTTTATATTGTGATGCAGCCCCATCTGATAAGTAGTACACCTTGTTGATTGTGGCACCAATGAAAATGTGTGAAAGGTAATGTAACAGTTTTGTTTGAAATAGAGGGACAGCAGTTGTGTCACGCCCTAGATTCTCCAAGATAATGTTAAAGCCAATGAGGTTGGTTGACTTTTCTTATTTGAAATATACCACAAATGGTTGCACTGTTGACTGGGCATTGTTCCAGTGAAAGCCTTGAGCCGCATCCTGCAATACGACTCCACCACCCCGACCACCCTCGACCACCGAAGTTAAGCAGAATCGGGCGTGGTCATGGGAAGAGTGGGTGACCGCTCTACCCTGAAACTCACGTATACCGCTGGTTAGAGCAGATGGAGGGTTTGAAAGCTAGTGTAACGGCTTCGTTCTCCTTGACGTCTGCTCGGCAGTCCGGGTTAGTGGAGGAACCTATATGACTGTCAAAGTTACACCGTCCTGTCGGATCGGACGTAAAGCCGTTGGTCTCCTTGGTACTTTTCGAAAGGAGTAGGCTACGTGCCGGTACCGGGTTTCCCCTCCTCCCTTCTGTTCATACTTCATCCTCATCTATCACCACTCATCGTCTCGATTAGCCAAAGTGCATAAATATGAGACGTTAAGCAATATTCAATCAATCAATCAATCAATCAACGAAGTAGTAGTTTTCCGCAAAACATCAATTTCTACATCAATTTCACTTCCATCTAGATACATGTGTTGTTCCATAACTTCCACAACAACAGGAATTGGCAAAAACATAGTCCGACTTGTACGATGTACCTTCCTTCAAATTCCAACTCAACACCTTCTCGCGGTTTGGCCCGTGAATAGGGGAGTTTCACTCCCTGAAACTAATGGCGAGCTCTGGGTCGTCGTCGGGGAACCCCTTCCCTTTGACTACCTCCCCAACGGCGACGATAAAGACAACAAGGACGGATAATGACACAGACGGAGACGATCACGACGTGGGGGAACCCCTGCCCTCCCCATATGCTTGTGGCTGGTTCTGACCAGCACAGGCCTGTTCACACCTTGTCCCCCCGCGTCATCCCTTACGTCCCTCCCTTCGTCTCGATTAGCCAAGTTGCATAAATATGAGACGTAAAGCAATATCCAATCCAAAACCTTCCTTGTTTTCTTTTCTTGTATCATTTTTATCTCTGTAGGCTTTTAAAAAGACGTTTTCTTTTGGTAGTAGGTGTGGGCGCGGTGTGGGTACGGTGTGTACGACAAACACACTAACCGTAGCTCGACTCGACGTACGTTGCCCACACGTACAGAAACTAGTTAAATACACACACTTCCCACATAACACTCAATGTACTATGAATATTTAAACAATGTACTTTCTTAACATTTAAAATATTCATACAACATCTAGAATTATTTTAACAATATTGTAATAATATAGAAATGTCCGTCAAACTAAAAGATAAATAAGCTTCACACAATATTGCGATTAATATTGTGGGGATATTGTATTATATTGCTCCAAGCATCATGCAATATTCTTTTTCCCATTTTTGGATATTCTATTTTGGTTCACACAATATCAAGTATTATATTCGATTTATGTTCACACACCTGCTCTGCTAAACCAGTGTGGTGGCCTGCCAGTTATACACACCAGTTACTATTCACTTACATTAGTGAACTAAGCACATGTGGTGTTTACCAACACAAAGCTTTTCTGCCACATATCACATAATGTGTGTTTGTAGCTTAGTTTTAGCAAGAATACATGGTATATAACATGACGATTTTGCTTGTCACACATTGTAACGCGAAAAAACGATGTAAAGTTAGGTGAGTCTAGTTTTTCTCGACGTGTGATGCTAGATCTTGTCACTGTTTAAAAAAAGCAAATTGTTAATCCAAGATTTGAGTTACACAATTCACTCACTCATCTCAGTGGTATAGAATCCCTCTGCTGATTTTTATTATCAAGCTAAGTCATGTTGAACACAACGGCCACAAGTACACGTCTTCCTCTCCCGACGACTGATCGTCGAATGGCAACAGACAGGACAGGACAAGCTACCCCACGCCACAAAAACCGTTGAGATTTCAAATTTTTAAAGAAGAATATCCTAGCGATATTGCAGGGATATTGTATGAAAAAGCCAGGTAATAAAACCGCTGAGATTTCAAATGTTAAAACAACAATATTCTATCGACATTGTAGAGATATTTGATAAAAACAAATAAAATTGAAAGTACTGAACCTCCCGACGAATATTGTACAAACGTGTATACAACATCAATATCCTGACATTATCACGAGCACTTAAAATGAATATACCTACAATATTGAGTGTTATGTGGGTTTGTGCGGTGTGGGTACGGTGTGTACGACAAACACACTAACCGTAGCTCGATTCGACGTACGTTGCCCACACGGGAAACACACGTACTCAAATGATTTGCCCACACACCACACAAATCCCACACTACACTTGCGTTATACGTACATTTTACACACGTTTTACACAGTCGTGTGTTTGCTGGGTAGTGACCCTTTACTTGTCACAAAACAGTTCGGTGAAGTTATATCCTGATGAAACACTCGTTAATTAGCCAATTAGTGACTAATTATGAAGAATTCACTGACATTAGTTTAAATCCACACAAACACGTACAATATATGGCAACCTTCCAACACTCCCGTTTACTTCGTCTTACTCTAATCGGGATATTTCGCGAGGCACCGGAAGCCCTCTAGAAATCTGCTTTAAAATTCGTCATGATACCGGAGCACAGTCTCGGTATTCTCCATCGCGGGTACTGTTCGGCTTCCCCTACGCTCAAGACTTTTATTCCACTGACCAGTCACCAGCTTCCCTCTCCCACGACGAGGTAGAGATCCTTCACCTAAGATTTTGCGTCCCCCTTACTGCTCACTATCCCCTTGGCCCATCATCTCTGCTAAACTGGACCTCAAGTCGTACACACTATATCCTTCTTCTAGAAGATTCTACCCCTCTTGTGGCGTGTTAGTAAACGCAAAAAGTCACGTAGGGACTGACGACAGCCGTCTGGTCAATAAAACAAACCATATAAAACCAATAATCCTTGTATTTAGGTTGTAGATAAAGGAGTGTAGAAACAATATACAAAAAACCGCTGTTCAAAATTCAATTTTGAACTTGAACAACTAATTCCAGTAATTTGAATATAACAGTTGATTCTGAGGTTATGTCCCGTCGAAAAAAATTCCAAAAAATAATCCGCTCTTTTAGTAAGCCCCTCTTATATTCTACTTACTTTTCAGACGTCTTTACTGCAATCTTTAGAAATCATATTTGGGTCTTGGCAATTTGGCAAATTGGCAATTATTGTCCTCCTTTGTAAATCAGTTTTTATAACTGAATAGGATAGACGTTAATAAATAATAAATAAATAAATATCCAATCAAAATCTGAATTCATTTGCTTGTAGTCATCGGTGATTTTAGCTAAACACTTTCTCCCTCTAGTGAATTTAACGGCACATAAAGTTTTTGGAATGGGCGTGGTTTCTTTCTGCAGGCTTCTTTTTGCTCTGAATTTGTTGTCGAGCAGACGGAAGTCACTTGGTTCTAGCAAAACCACCTTAACTCGTTTTGACGACTGTTCAAGAGCAGACTCGGAAGTCTGCAATGTCCAGCATGTTCTTCTGTTTCCTCATTTTCTACTTTATTTTGCCATGCAGGCCATCAGCAGCCATTTGTTGTGTTTCAAGCTTGTTCGTAGTTTTAGTTCTGTTTAAGAGTTACAGTTGCAAAGATATGCTCTGCAGCTGCACTTGAGTGGGTTGTGCCAACATAGCTTTTATGATGATAGTCAGCTTTCGAAATATGAGATCCCCAACGGGATTTTTGGCTGTAAAAACCTTGTTCCAAAATAACTCTATTTTGGCACTTGCACCCTCTTTATCATACTGTAGTTCCACATTTGCGATAAGTCTCCATTCCAAGTCCATTCCAAGATAGATAGAAAGATAGATATTTTTATTCACTTAGACTAGTACAGTGTACAAGTATAACTCTTTGCAGAGAAAGTGAATAGTCTATAATTAATAATTAATAATAAAAGTGATCATAATTATAATGATATACACAGTGTTAGAAGAAAGAATAGTTGGATATAAAGCATAATTGATAATTGATATGGATGTTGATATTGATATGTATGATGATTGATAATATTGATATATATATATATATATATATATATATATATGTTACCATCTTTAAATAATTAAATTTACTTCTTTCGGTTTACCACGTATATTGTTTATTTAATCCGACGTTTCGACTGGATTTCACCAATCTTTGTCAAAGACAGTAAAGCAACTCAAGTAAAAAACCCAATATACAAAAACACTTCAAGAGGGAAACGAAACAAAAACACAATAATAACATAAAACAAACATAATAAACAAGGCAATGCAAAGAAGTTAACTAACAGGAATATTATAACATGTGGAAAGAGTTTAGAAAAACATGTCATGTTATTGATAAGATGAAGTAGGCTAGTCTGCTTGACCAGAACTTGTGGGATGATTTGTTGCTTGACTTCTTGTCCTTGGACCTTGACTTGTGGAAGGTAGCACGGTTTTGTGAATATTTTGACCAGTATGGTTAGTCTGACTTCTTGTTACGGGTTGTAGACTTACAGCAGGAGGAGTAGCAGTAGGAGGAGGAGGAGGAGTATGCGTTAATGTTCTTGGTTTATGGCAAAGGTTTATGATGGACTTCCAAGTCTGAGGTAGGCGTTTTCCATCATCCCTTTTGTTTAAACTATGAGGCCTCTTCTCAATTTCTATTGCTTCCCTTATAATCCTGGAATGAATACGGTCCGTAGAAGCAATTACTCTTGTACCCTCAAAATTAATAGCATGTCCCTGATCTGCCACGTGTTGTGCAAGAGCTGATCTTGGTTCATTCTTTTCTACTGAGAGTAAGTGTTCCTGTCGACGTTGAGAGATTTTTCTTCCAGTCTGCCCCACATACGTTTTTTCACATGATCCGCAGGGAATTTCGTACACACCATGGCTTTCCAATGGTATGGCGTCCTTTGGTGATCTTAAAAATGAACTAACCTTCCTGTGTGGTAGGAATACAGTTTTCACCTCATGCCCAGACAAGATCTTGCTAACTCGATCAGTAGTGCCTCTCATGTAGGGCAAAAAAAAAAAAAAAATATATATATATATATATATATACATGTATATATATATATATATATATATATATATATATATATGTGTGTTATATCGCAGACTTTCACGGATAGAATATGCACACATTGTATTTTCGGGTAGTCCGTGTGGTTTTATTTTATTAGTTCCAACGTTTCGAGCAGATCTCCCTGCCCATCTTCAAGGAAATTAAACATTAAACAATATAAAAAACAAAACAAACAAAACCTTACTTCATTACATACACTGCAACTAGATACAAAGACAAGAACTAAATAGCTTAGAAAACATAGGTGGGGCCTACTCATGACAAAATATAACTGAGAAGCCATCAACATTATCCTATTACTTTTTAGATGACCTCAGCGTACGAGTAGATGGCTCAAGGGGTTCTTGTTGAGTTTTCCTTCTCTTGTCAACTCTTGGAAGAGGAGGAGGACGGATTGCAGACATTTCCATAGGGGGAGCCTTGGCTTGAACATTACAGCCTTGCAAAACATGTTTCCATGTGGCTGGAAGTCTTTTAGCATCATCCCGTGTGTTCATGTTGTGTTTCCGTTTCTCCATCTCCACAGCCTCTCTTACGATACGGGGCACCTCATGTTCAACTTTGGCTAGGGTTTTAGCTTCATCAAAGTTAATCCAGTGTTCCTTGTCGAAAGCATGTTGGAAAAGAGCTGAGGTTGTCTCCATACGTCTAACTGCAAACGGAACGGAAACACAACATGAACACACGGGATGATGCTAAAAGACTTCCAGCCACATGGAAACATGTTTTGCAAGGCTGTTATGTTCAACCCAAAGCTCCCCCTATGGAAATGTCTGCAATCCGTCCTCCTCCTCTTACAAGAGTTGACAAGAGAAGGAAAACTCAACAAGAACCCCTTGAGCCATCTACTCGTACGCTGAGGTCATCCAAAAAGTAATAGGGTAATGTTGATGGCTTCTCAGTTATATTTTGTCAAGAGTAGGCACTACCTATGTTTTCTAAGCTATTTAGTTCTTGTCTTTGTATCTAGTTGCAGTGTATGTTATGAAGTAAGGTTTTGTTTGTTTTGTTTTTTATATTGTTTAATGTTTAATTTCCTTGAAGATGGGCAGGGAGATCTGCTCGAAACGTTGGAACTAATAAAATAAAACCACACGGACTACCCGAAAATACAATGTGTGCATATATATATATATATATATATATGATATGATATGATGATATGATATGATGATATGATGATATTCATAATTGATAAATAATGATAAACACAGTGTTATGTTAAAGTAGAGTAGATGCAAAACAATAGCATGCCCTACTAGATAAAGAACTCATATAGAATAAAGAGTTGGATATAAAGCAATAATTGATATGATATTGTGATAAGAATTGCTGATGGCACAGAAAACAGCAATGATGTACAATAGAATGTTTCTAGTATATATTGATATATTATATATATATATATATATATATATATATATATATATTATTATATTGATAGTATTATTGATATATATGATGATTGATTGATTGATTGATTATGGTATAGAAAAATGAAAAATAATAGTATGCCCTACTAGATTAAGAATTCATATAGAATAAAGAAAATTTGGATATAAAGCAATTGATATGATATTGTGATAAGAATAAGAATAAGAGTTTCAATAACTCTTGACAAGGAGGGGATGATATCCCCTGCAGATCCAGGCAGGTTGTTAGTTCCTGCTATAATTACCACCACGTCATTGCTTCTGAGACTGCTGATTTTGAGTGGGATTTCCTTAACTACTTTTTGGAGACTGGCATTAGGTTTAAAAATGCTTTGGAGTTCATGGTGGCCATTGTCATATGGAGACAGATTTTCTTTAATCAACATACTGAGTTGGCGACCTTGGGAATCGGCGTACAGATGAACTTTAGGCCTAGTCCTGCTAGGAGCGAGAGATGTTCTTGTTTTGAGGTTAGGCCTAGGATTACATAAACTTAAACATAGATTAACAACTTCCGCTCTTTTCAGTTTCCTCTCACATGTTTATTCCGCCCTTGATAAAGGAAAACAGGCAGTTAGCATATTTTGTGATCTTAGCAAGGCCGTTGATTCAATTGATCACAGGACGTTTCTATAAAAAATGGAGTACTATGGGATCAGAGGTATTGCTCAAAGTTGGCTTTCATCATACCTATCTGGACGCTCACAAGTAGTGGCTATCCGCACTGTTGACAACAATTTAACAAAAACAGTTCTCTCAGTCCTCAAAAATTAGTTAAAGGAGTCCCCCAAATCTAAATATTAGGTCCCTTAGCTTTCCTCCTTCATGTTAATGACCTGCAGCTACACCTAACCGGTGGACTTCTTATACAGTATGCAGATGACTTCAGTCATCTGCTAACTGCCCCCAAACACACTATATCTAGCTTTCCAATGATATTAAATCAAAAGGCTGTGCAAATGTCTCAGTACTGCCAGCAAAACATTCTTTCCTTATCTCTTCCCAAAACAGTATACATGAATTTTCGTACTCCCCAAAATATACCCCTGTCAAGCCCTCTTATCCAAATTGGGAGTAACCACATTATTCGCTCTTATTCATTTAAACTTTTAGGATTAATCCTAACAGAGACTTTGGATTGGATATTACATAGTGTTTGTTAATTTGCACATTTCATTTGAGCCTGTGGACAGTGACAAGGGAAGGAGTGATTGTGAACTCTAAGATGTATGTGTTTTCTTAGCTGCTAAAAATGTTAATCTTTTTGAGGGGCCAAAAGTAGACTCGGGGCATTTCCTCTTGATATCTTTTCGAGCTGTCCCGAATTTGCGGTTGCTGGTAGCTATAACCTCAGGTTTACTCAGCCGGCATTTGATAGGAGTGTTTTCAGTAACGAAGGCTGAAAACAGTAAGAAACTTGTTTGGGAGTTAACATAATGCTGTAAAACATAATTTTTAATTTGGGACTTTCTACTGTTAATGTAGTGTATAGGCACCATACGTTGGTACTACTAGCGCTTGTAGGCAGCGGAATCGAGAACAAATTAATTATGGACATCAACTGACCGTTTGCATGCATTTGCACGTTGTTGTGTTGGGGGATGCACAAATCGTGTTTTCAACACTAGCATAGACAAACGACTTTGAATTTGATAGATTTCCGACAAACCGCTGGGAACAAAATTGGCGGGAGATACGAACCCAAGCTGTCAAACAAAACAAATTGATTGCCATTTAGTTGTAAGATCATAAAGCATTCTTTAAACGTAAACTTAAAGAAAAGTGGCGCGAAATGAAAGACGATGGAATACCTTGGATCTCTTCAAGGCGCTCTTCTTGACGCGAAGAGGTTGTTCTGACCCGTCTTCGCATTGGACACACACATCTCACTTAAGGATACCCTTTAAGAGGTGAAGATACACCCCCTTGTGAGCAGTGTGGTGAGATTTTAGCTGTTAAGCACATTTAAGTAGAATTTCCTCAACAAATGGACGAAAGGAATGATTGTAAAATAAAACTCATTTAAAAGAAATTTTGTCGTATGAATCTAAAAATATTGCGAATGTGTTTAAATATCTGAAATCAACAAAGCTGTACGACAGGACTTATAAAATAACACGTCACTGTAAACGAGAATACGGACACTAATAACTTTAGTGTTGATTGATTGGATGTTGCTTAACGTCTCATATTCATGCACTTTGGCTAATCGAGACGGTGAGTGGTGATAGATGAGGATGAAGTATGAACGGAAGGGAGGAGGGGATACCCGGTACCGGCATGTAGCCTACTCGTTTAAAAAAGTACCAAGGGGACCCAAAGTTTAACGTCCCATCCGACAGGACGGTGTAACTTTTGACAGTCATATAGGTTCCTCCACTTACCCGGACTGCCGAGCAGACGTCGAGGAGAACGAAGCCGTTACACTAACTTTCGAATCCTCCTATCTAATCTAACCAGCGGTATACGTGAGTTTCAGGACATAGCGGTCACCCACTCTACCCATGACCACTCCCGATTCTGCTTAACTTCGGTGTTCGAGTGGGAACCGGTTAAACGAGCTCGGCTAAACCTCTGGCTTAACCTTAGTGTTGTGTGCCCCTAAACCCCAATAACTACTACTACTTATACTACTAGTTTCTATAATTGGTTGCCCGTAATTGGTAACATGCAATGTGATATACATTGGTTTTGAGGCGGGATTGGCAAAAACCCAGCTTTTTCGAAAAACCTTCCCTGTCTGTTTTTTTTCGGGCTTTTTTGGGTTTTAGACAAAAACTTATTTTAAACATTTGCAAGTATGATTTATGCATTACCTGTTGTCTCTTGAGCTAATTTCAAGATAACGAAAAAAATCAAAATCAAAACACCATTTTTTGTAATAGTAATATAGTTGAACTTGGACAGGTATTCAGGAAAAAAATTCCAATGTTGCAAGTATGTATCTAGAAAAACAAAAATGTTTTTCATATTTTAGTATTCACTGGTGGAATCTTGGTTGTTGGCTTCTCCCACCTTGTGATCACTTTGAACTGTCCATCCATGGATATCTTACAAGAGGTAAAGACCCTTACCTATATGATGTGTGTGGTGTAGTTTTAAATACTAAACGTGTTTTATTAACATGTACAAAGTACAATAATGAAAGGAAAATGTTAAATTTAAATCTACACTTAATGAAAGGTTATCTGAAGATTCCAAAACACATGAAAATATTTTTATTTTCTTGCACAATGTAGACCTGTTTTCACGTAATTTAACTAACATTTGAAATATGTCAACAATAAAAAAACTTTTACGGGCACTGATAACTCACCATTGGAGTGCCCTTAAACAACACAAACAAACTAACGAAATAACTTTCCTTCTGGCTTCTTTCATCGCCCTAAAAAAAAGCCACGCCTAGTGGCTGACATATGTGTGTGGAGTTTGGGGGAAGGCACATATCCAAATTTTTCCCATAGACAATCTTCTTGACCTTCGGGGCAGCTTTGAGAAGTTAAAGGGAATGGCGATTCTCGTTGCGCAGTTTTACGGTCTGTAATAACTTTAAATCCATGGACAAGAAAATGTCGGCGATACTCCAGTACGTCACGGTAAATCTCACTGCACGTATAGAAATATCACTCACAACTAATAAATTACACCACTCAAGAGTTCATGTGATTTTGTCATCAACACCATTTTGAAGTTTCAATACACTTTGCGTACAGTTGCGTTTTGTTGTTGATAACTTCAACGGCGTGATGTTGAAAGACTGCCGAGTTGCTTAAACATGAATTTCCAGGGAGAAATCCATGTTGCACTGATGATAGATGTGGAAGTGTTAATGCCAGCAGACGTTGGTGTATAATACGCTCGCAGATTGTGGATAGTATGGGCAGTATGGATATTGGCCTGTAACAGTCCACTAGGCACTTTTTCCCAGACTTGAACAAGGGAATTACATTTGCTTGTTTCCAAGCAAGAGGAAAACGTCCCATGTTGAAGCAGAGGTTAAATATTGCTGCCAGTGGAGTAGCTAGGGAGGCCGAGCAATTTTAAAAATATAGCGCCGATGTTGTCTGGTCCAGTGGCCCGATTGGGCCGCAGGTTGTTGATAAGTTGCTGAACTTCAGAAGGCGTTGTAGACAACGAAGAGTGTGTGGGTGCACACACTTTTCACGGGTAAAGAGATAGGTTCTGCTGGGTTGATAGGTTGACTGAAGTTATTGTAAAAGTATTCGTTGATGAGTGTTGGTCTGTCATCGTGTGCGGCGCTAACTTCATTCAATGTCACTTCCCTGGGTTTACGTTCGGCACTTCGTCTCAAATTAATGAGCGTCCAAAATCTCTTAGGATTTTTAGTTGCACCCGAGGCCACGTTCGTCAAGTGGTTTTTGTAATCTCTTCTGAGTAGTGATTTTGATAGGCGCCGTAATTGCTCAAATGATTCCCGTGTATTTTTGTTTGGGGAAAATTTCCACAGACTCCAAGCACTGTTCTTGTTCCTTAGAGCAAGCAAGGTATCGTTTTTGTACCACTGTGGAAACTTTCTCGTCTTTGGGCGACGGCGAGGCACGTGTTCTTCCAGTTTGTAAGCAACCCGACTGCACTGTCGACCCCGCCCCCACACAGTTGGTCCCAGGGTAACGCAGCCAGAGCGGTGGTCACTGTGGCCCAGTTAGTTTTCCTCCAGCATGGTAGGTCGCGCAGGGGTGGCTCTTTCACCCTCTTGACGCTAGACGACAGGGTAACAGTTACGTCAAGCGAGGTGTGGTCGGAAGTGAAGAAATTGCTCCACGGCGCAACCGTGACGGTCTCGTGGTTGGAGAGCACGTAATCCAGGGTTGCCTGCTGACGGGTGGGGCGCATGTTATGTTGAGCTAAGCCAAGTCCAGGTATGAAGTGATCCATGAACCAAATGTCCATGTTAGTATTTGTATTGCAGACGAAGAAGTCCAGCTAATTGATAGGTTAAAGTCACCGACTAATACTACATCGCCCCTGGGCAAAGTGTTTAGGATTGATTGAAAACACTGATCGGCATGGTGTTCAGTACTTGTCGGGGGCCTGTAATAACAGCCAACTAAAAGTTTTCTTTTAGGTAGCGAGATTTCAACCCAGACGATTTCACAATTAGTTTCCAAGTCCTGTCGTCGCTTGGCTGGCCACGATGCGTTTACGCCAATCAGTACGCAATCCCCACGACTACCAGTAGCCCTATCACGCCGAAATAGATTATATGATTTTGATAATGGGATTTCGATATCTTTTACTGAGTCTATAAGCCATGTTTCACTGAGAGCAATTATGTCAGTAGAACACAAGTCAGGCAAGTGAATGTCGCACTCAGAGAACTTGTTTTTGAGACTTTGTACAGTTTGGTAGTATATTGTTGTAGGACTATTGTTAAGAAAAGTTGAGTTTGTTTGAGGTCCAGGGTTAATATTAATGTCACCGGCAAGCAACAAAATTAAGAAAGTGTTCCACAGAGCCGAGTATCCATTTCGGCAACGCCGCCCCCTCGACGCTGTAGTGTTGCAAGGCTGCCGCAGGCCGGTGTGTAGGGCTAATCCCGCCAGAGAACATTTTGAAAACATGAAACATCTTTCAGAAAGCAACCAACGGTATGAAGCACTACACACGTGATCTTGAGATACACAATACTCGCCACAACTCACTGACAGAATTGAATTTAAAAATATAAACGTTAATACTGAGACAAAGATGAAAACTTGTAGAGCGCGACGAGGACGTGACAGCCTGTTCGGCGCCATTTTGCTTTATGTTTAAATTAATAGTAGTTGCAAATTCTATTTTGCCAAGCTTTTCTAGGATATTGTTACGGGACACTGTACGTTTATGAATTAAGAATGCGCCAATGTGGAAGGGTAGATGAGCTTGCCCCTTTTTTTAGATCTCATTTCTTTTGAGTGTGTAAGGTTTGGCTGTATTTTTACAAGTTTTTGTTACGTGTATATAATATATTGTTAAACAAATCAATATTTTCCTCATTTCAAACTCTTTCTCCTTTTTAGTTTCTTTCTATTCTCTCATTATAAATTTGTTTCAATTTTTTTTTTATATATATAATTTTGCACTTTCTGGCTATTGACTACTTCACACAAGCACCAGACATTTCATTTACCATAATAAATCTGCATTTGTAGTGTGATTTTAGTGAACAACATCCTTAACCTATTTGTATATTTGTCACCCGGTATGTGTAGTTTGTTAAGAATCAACTTAACAGAATACAAATAATGAGCAACCACCGACGAACCTGGGTCTGCTCCAATTGAACGTAATTGTGTGCTCGAAGTTCAGCTTCAACAGCACTGTGATTTTGTTGTTTTAAATGAAGTACTTCCATTTTGAGTGTTGTGATTTGTCTATTCAAATCCCTGACTTGTGAAGGCGTCACTGCAGGTGTGAATATCTTCCGAGCATCACGAAGATATGTGGTTATAAAATCATTAATCATAGCTGGAGTTTTTAAATTAATACTGTTTACCCTGGCTGTCATGCTCAACTTAACCACAATACTAGCTTGCATTTCTGTTGAGCACGACAGATACTCCAGTTCAACATTTGTTGCCGCCAGGTCTTCTTTGGCGGCTAACAAATCGGTAAATCTACTTTGAAAAATTATCTGTTCAGTGTTAATATTTAATTTTGAAATTTCTGCAGATAACTCCGCAATTTTGATCTCGGTTGATGTCCTGAAGGCAGTGGACTTTTCAGTCATTTCCCGCAACTGCCTTTCAACACCCTGGTCAATGAATGAATGAAGATTGGTGTTAATCCGTTCAATAGCCAAGTTTTCATTGGACGCTTTTAACAAAATCTTAACATTTTTGTACTTTAGTTCCAGATTTTTAAACTGGTCTTTCAAGACCTCTTCAGCTGAAACAGAAGAGAATTATATTTATTAGGCACAACTTTTATTACTCAATTGACTGACTGTAAAGAACGTAGGCCTAACTAAGACTATTAGAGTGCGTGCATTCTATACCTTGTGTCGACCCAAGTAACACTCTGTCAATCATCTAAGTGAAAGGGAACCGGTGGTTTTGTGCACAATACAAATGTAAATAATCCCTATTACCTGTAATGGCCTGTCCATCTTGACCCGTATTGACAGTTTCAAACCACATGGACCTCGTTGGAATCTGGTACCAGCCTGTATTTGAGCACGTCCCCTTTTATATAACTGAGTGTCCACTAATTTGCTCGTACATGAAGATTTAGAAAAGGTTGCGTTTTACATTAGTTTCAACAAAGAAGGCGGGAGGCCTCAATACAACCTGCGTCTTTTCAGTTTGATGATTGACAGAGTGTTACTTGGGTCGACACAAGGTATACATAGATGTGATAGGAGCATTTAAGTTGAGTTTTGTTTTCCCAAAGGACCATTTAAAAGTTTGAGAAATTGTTATCTGAATAGCCTAGGTCTTCAGTTGATAAACAAACACCGTGGAACAAAGGTCTTGAAACCTTAAAACGTACTAAAGAAATACCCAGGCAAAAATTTTCATATTAATGCATCGCAATACCCCTTAAGCCCCCTTATTCGTCTGGATGGTAAGAGTATTGCAAGGCAACCTACTGCAAAAATTCTAGGGCTTACTGTGAGTGAGTCCCTTGACTGGCTTCCACATATCCAGACATTGGCACCGCGTCTGCTAAGTGGTTGTTTCATGCTTCGAAGGCTAAAACTTCTTGTGAGCCCTTCTATGTTACTCATGGTATATCATTCATACATTCAGTCAATCATCTCATATGCAGTTCTATTTTGGGGCATCTCAAGTCATGTTAAACGAATATTCATAATACAAAAGAGGGCGGTGAGAATAATCGCCGGTATATCAAGGCGACATTCATGTAAGACACATTTCACTAATCTTCATATATTGACTCTTACATCCGAGTTAATTTTGTCAGCTTCCAGATTTGCACACTCTCATCCTGAACTGTTTTTAACAAATGCAATAAACCACTCTTAGTCCAAGAAACGAACCATTTGACCCTGAACAAATTGGTACAGAATTTTTGTACACAAAATATTATTTGTTAAGGTTATCTTTATATGAAAAAGAAACTTTACCGCTATCCGACCGCCCTAATTAGCATATTTAATTAAAATGTAAAAACTAATTAAAATTCATATAATCATTATTTTTACAGATTCGTACCTTAAATACTTCTCAGATGATAAATTCAACATATTTAGAAAATATAAAAAATATAAAAAAACTTTTTTGGGTTTAATCATCTTAATTAATTGTTTATAATTATCCTAGCATTTTTGATTAGAAGCCTCCAGTATCGAATTGCAAATAATGATTATTGTTTTGATGGTTGTACATTCAAGATCGGCAACATGGACAACCTGTGTAGAAACTTCACCGCTGTCCGACCGCCCTAATTAGCTTAATTAATTAATATGTGAAAACTCATTAAAATTCATATTTCGACTATTTTCACGGATTTTTATAAGAAAAAAACACTTTTCAGTGGAGAATCCAACCTTCTACAAAACAATACATTTAAAACATGTAATTTTGGTTTGAAGTACCATAATTAATTGCTTATAATCATGATAGAATTTTTGATTAGATGCCTCCCGTATCGAATAACAAATAACGATTTTTGTTCTGATGGTTGTACTTTCAAGACCGTCAACTTTGGCAACCTGTGTAGAAACTTTACCACTGTCCGACCGCCCTAATTAGTCTAATTAATTAAAGCGACAAACTAATTAAAATTCATATTTTGGCTATTTCCACCGATTTTGATAAAAAATACTTCTCAATGTATTACTCTAACCTTCTAACGAAACTAAAAACAAAAAAATGTGGTTCTGCTTTATATCATCATAATTAAATTGCTTATAGTTATCACAGCATTTTTTATAAGATGCCTCCAGCTAAGAATTAAAAACAATGATTATTGTTTTGATGGTTGACCATTCAAGACCGATAGCTTGGACTACCTGTGTAGAAACTTCACAGATGTGCGATTGCCTTAATAAGCCTTATTAATTAATTTTAAACTGATGACAAATAAATTTTCCCCTTTTTTCACAACCTTCTAAATATTGGATACAAATTATTAACATTATGATATTTATTTTTGTGATAAATGCGTTTCAAACAGAACTTAACTAGACGTCATCCACGCCAACTGCATTGATGTCCTGATCACTGTCGTAGGAAGCATCCAAATAAATTGTTATCGAATTTGCACAATTTATACCTTGGCAATTTCTACACACACTGGAACATTCTAATTAAGCCATGTTCTTGCAATTGCACCTTAATTCGAACACTCTACTTTACAATTACATCGTATTGTTGAGAGAAGATACGATGCATGTCCGTAAGGCACAGGTAAAAAACTGTTTTCTGAAAGAGTTCATGCACATTTCGAAGGATCAAGAGAATTATTTTCAAGCCAAACTTGTACTTGAGGAAGTATAATGCTGCTGATGTAGGTGGCAGTGTCTCAGGCTGGATAACCTTTTTATCAGTTATAAGTTTCTGACTAAACTTCTCTATTTGTAATGTGTGGTTTGCCATTGCGTTTTCACCGCATTCAACAATCTCATTTATTGTAGAAATGCTATTGTTGAAAACACCTGAATGCATTTTCATATCGAGTTCAATTTTCTTCAATGGAAAACCGTTACCAATCCCAAACATTTTTTAAGTGGTGTCGCATCCAGTTATTGCATGTATGAATGGTGAACAACAGCACACTTCATTACCTAGCTTGATTGTTGTGTAACGCATATCCCATATAGCCTGTTAAGTGGTACCAGATTTCAACTCTGATTTGAAGATGAGTTCATAAGCAGGAGTTTTTAGGTTGAAGTGGTAACATATAGCAGCACTGGCAAGTCGCTGTTATCTCCAATAAGTGTGGTGTACTCAATGATGGCGTACTCTACTGCCGGTTTTGCAATTAAAACATCTGCGTCAGCTTTTGCTGGAAGTACTGTGATGTTATTTGATTGAAATCTCGATGCCAAAAGTTGAGAGAATCTTGATTTGTTCGTTGGGTGAGACAGAAACGTATCTCTTATCTACCATGATTGGCTCAAACTTGATTGTACTACATTTGCTACCACCGGTTAATTCGCTTAAAATGTGTAGTGAATTTCGTCGATGCTCCATTGTCATAACCAAAAAATACGACAGTGGCATGGGAAAATTGCTTTTAATGTGATCTCCGTAGTTCTTGCATGGGTGTACTGTCTCTAGACCAAGGTATATCCTATGGAGTAAATGCCCCCCATCGATCACAAAGCAATAGTTATGCATTGGTTAATTTTCACTCTATTCATTTATCAGTTTCTAGATGTGTTATATTCAAAAGAGCGTACCCCCAATGGCAAACTTCTGAGGTTGCCAAGGAATACCTGGAGAGTCAAATAATGCTGGTGGCGTTGTGCTTCAATCAAACGTTAGTTCATTTGCTAAATCAAAATCATTCTCTGAAGAAAGTTATGAAACACACATGTAGGCCTACACATTTATGGTGTTGGGTGAAATGCATTTAAAAACACAATCCCGTGTTGGAATTCCAACTTTTGACATCGCTAAGTAAAGGAATGGGCAATATTGTAGATTTGAATACGTTTTTATCTTTTCTGTTAAACGTATAGTTTGCTCTACATCTTCAAACTTTGTTGAATGATCGTATAATCATAATAAGGATGACATAATAATCAATGGAGGTACATAAATAGAGAGAAAATATACAAAAATATACGTCATTAATACAAGTTAGTACAATCAAGGATACGAAATAAGAAAATTATGTCCACAATGTTGTTAACCAAGTCTGTGAACTCAATATTATGTGGTTTGCGAAGATAAACAAGTTTCAAGGAAGAAAAAGTCATTATTGCATTCTGTTTTCACATTTTATTAAACTTTTGATAATAATTTAATTTGACAAAAATCTGTGATAAGATACATCGACTCTTTATATAATGAAAAAAACATTAATAAATACTAATGCATAATTTTGTCAGATTTTTTAATTATGCAAATTTATCATGTTTATGTATTTTCAAATGCGGTAAAGTTTATACACAGCTTACCTATTATACTACTCTAATAAATTCAACCGTCGCAACAATTATCAATGTTATCAACTAGACACAGGAGTCATCTGATTAAAAATGCTGTCATAATTATAAATTATTAATTAAGGGTGATGGAACCATGAATGTTTTAATTATTTTTTTTCCAGATTCAAAATTGTTTGGTTAATCTAGTTTGATACACATTTGCATAAAAATTGTTCAAATTCAGAGAATATTGATTTTAGATTTGACTAATTAATTAATTATGCAAATTAGGGGGGTCGGACAGCGGTAAAGTTTCTCTGGCATGTGTAGGTATACATAACCAACAACTTATGATAAGCAAAAATTCTGTACCAATTAGTTCCGGGTCAAGCCTATTTGGAAGCTTCGTTTCTTGGAGTATCTCATAAAACGCGTACTAACTCTAATATATTCATTCCTTCTTTCAACCATTCACTATTTACAAACAGTCCAAGCTACCTCTGTAGTAAAATTTACAATAAATTTCCACAAACCATCAAAAACGATACTCCAACATCATTTAGAATTAAAATTAAATCTTTTCTCATTCATAACCCTTTTTATTCCTTAGAGGAATTCCTTATTGTAAAAATTGAATTTTACTAACACATTTTGTGTCCCATCATCCTTCTTGTCCATCACATAACGTATTTATGTTTATCTTATCTATTCTTATTAATTGTTCTCTTAAATATTTTATTGTATTACTATTTATACTATTTATATTCTAATTATAATTACTGTGCTAGTTATTCACGCCCTCTCTCTCAGGAGAGGGTATATTTTTACTATGTACGAATCTGTGAATAAAGAATGAAATGAAATGAAATGAAAGCTCATCAGTTGACTTGAAAAACAAACTTCTAGTTTGAGAGAGCTGTGTGAAATTGACCAGTGAAAAGTCACCAAGCAAATGGAACATCTAACCGCGCGCACATATGAATAACGGACCAATCAGATGTTGCGTTCCGTTGAAACGACCGGTCGACTTTGCCTTCAGTGGAAAGAAGAAGGCCTCATCTACGTTTGGCATATGTGCGTGGTATTAGGATGAAGACAGACACAACAATTATTCCATTCTCACGGCAAAATGTACTCAAGTGCAGTGTGAGTTGGTGATAATGTCCATCGAGAAACTCGTTGATGGGCAATTTGGTTTTACTTGTGACCAGGTATGGGTGAAAAACATTGATGAAGTATGAAATAAATGCTTCAGCCGTCATCCAACCCTTATCAGTTTTGCCCAATCCCCATGAATCTGGAGCTTCTTTGGCTAGATATACGGGTATTCTTTCGAACTTGTACACGGTTGGCGGGGGTGCATGCAGTCCTAAGCATCTACAGTTACTTCAGTTGTGATATTTTCGTTATCAAAGTTTGTTGACTGATCATAAACTAGTTTGCCTTTTTTTGCTTAGACAAGTCCACTGGTTGGGCACAAATAAAATGACGTTTACTCATTTGGTAATGCCCGTCGGTGTTACGTCCTACTTGATTAACACATCTTGCTGCAATTTGAGTGACTTGACTGAGTAAACTACAGATATTTGGCTTAACTATCCAAATATCTGACAATGTGTTAATTATCTGTCCGAAGCGTTCATCGCGTGTTGTGACTTCTGAGTCGTTTGAATTTGTTGTCCTGGTGTAGTCTTTGACACAGAATATGTGTCCATTTACTCGAAGACGAGAGAATTGACATTTTGAATCGTAATTGCGGAGGTTTATTTGCTGGCCGATGTTGTATTCCTGTAAGAATAATCTTCCTTTTCCCAGTGGTGTATTTCTTTGTTCTTGAGAAACAATTTGTGTGAGTTCATTGTACAAATTGGTTCCGTTTTCGTTTAAACCTATTTGGTCTTTTATGTATATAAAACTATCATTCATCAGCGTCTCCTTTACTTCTTGCTTGAAATCTCCTTTAGGAACTTTTGTAAGTTTTTGGTACATGTGTATTGAAGATTCAAAAGAAAATGCAGACGTCTCCCATAAGAGGACCACACATTTTAACCGATTTTGCAATATCTGTCATCAAATGTACATTGAAGGTCATTGCCACATCGCCATATTACAGTTGCATGTCACAGACAAAAGTGCAACGCTTGATTTCGGCATTGGCTAAGTCCTTGTTGCACACTTCTGTTTGGAGAAGTAGATACATTGCTTTGCTTAGAAGGGCAAAATGTTCCCCAAGTATGGGTTTGGGCCGGAAGTTTTTCTCCGACTTATCGACCCAGTTAACAGTAATTTTTTACCTATGTAAATACGCTATAGCAGCATCTGCCGGTTATGCGATACTGCCGCTCATTCTCCCACCAGTATCTTGTTCTACATATTTCTTCAGATAACGCTTGAGCTTTTATGGAGTCCACTTGGAGACGCTGGTAAATTTCATCACAACCCGCACTCATAGGTGCAGGCTGTTGTTGCAGCAGCTCTTGCAGAATTGTTTTTGTATTTTGAATATTGAAGATTCTCTTGTCTTGTTCTGGTTCTGGCCTAGCTGCAGCTACACTCTACAGGGTAGGGTGCATCTTTCCAGATCTAAAATCTGTTGCAAAAACACTTGCAAGGTGATTTCACTCACATGCGGAGCGTTTCCCCAAAGCTCCTGCTTGAGTGTGTTTTTTATTCTTAGTATACCCGAGACTTCTCTTTCAAATTCAATTATTGGTCTGGAAGACGAATTTTTCTTGTTAGTGTAATCCTTTCGTAAGATGTGGTATTAGGCCTGTTTTTTAACCTGATTTGACCATTTTTGTTTGTTTAATTATTGGGGATGAAACTCTTACTTTGGTATCGCGCTTCGTCGATATCTGTAGTTTCTTGTACATTGTTTGCTTCGATTCTAAGGTAGACCTAGGTCTATTCAATTTCTCTTCTTTAATTTTGCTCACGCTTTTTATTAGAGCCGCAGGAGGGGGTGGCAACTTGGGAAAATTGGCTCCAAAGTCCTCCGCTTCCTCGCTGGAGCTACTTGTAACTGAGTTGTCAGCTTTAAATCGAAGACGTGCGGGATCGGACAAAAAAGTGGGAGAGACGGATATCTGACATGTCAGACGACATAAATGACCAACTCAATGATAAAAAATAAGACGTACTTAGTAACCAAGCACAATGCAAATGACTCACATTTAATAGCTTATGTGCACTATGATAATGGTGATTCCCTCACTGAAGAAATGTTGTGTTGTAAGCCTTTAAAAGAACAGGCAACTGCACAATCCTTTGTCGGATAATGTATCGGCCAATTCATCTGCAACACAAATTTAACTGAATTAATCTTCATTGTTAGTTATATTAAAATTTCAAATATATGCAAAATATAATGGTACAAGAAAATTGTGAAGCCATCTCTACTACGGTAATGAACTTGTATACCATTGACTGCCGGTTAACAGTGTCACCAACCTGCTCCATGGTGGAACGAAGAATGCGCAGACTCAATTAAAGCCCGAAAAAAAGCTTACAGACAATTCAATACATACCCTACTTCTGAGAACTTGATAGCCTTTAAACGCCTGAAGGCCAAGGCCCGATATATCATTAAACAGAGTCAGAAGAATTTTCGTGGAGGGACTACGTCTCCACTATTACCCACCGTACAAATTCCAGCACAGTGTGGAAGAAGATTAAGTCTATTTGCAGACGCCCAATGTCTTCTATTCCGGCCATCCTGGACAATGGTGCGCTTGTTACTTCACCGCATGACGTGGTGTCGGTGGTTGCCAGTCACTTTGCTTCGAGTTGCATAAATATGAGACTTTAAAAAATATCCAATCTAACGACTATGCGCGCGTGCGGCAGTCCCTTCTTTTGGAACTCGATTGCGTACACATAGTTGACGACGTGGCCGAGCACCTTGTTGACCATCAGGTGTTTGATGAGCGCCTCCAGACGGATCTGGAAGACGGGCACCGTGAGATCGGGCAGGTTGTTAGCCGTGTCGCCCGGCTGCAGGTGTTCGACAATCTTGGGCTAGGGTTGGCGCTCATTGTGATGAGATAGTCTGGCATGCCGTTCTTAAGCATTGTCGCCATTGCGTCCTGGCAATTTTAGGCAAACCAGCGAGGCTAGTTGGTGTGTGTCGTCGGCATGACTGATCTTGCCGACGTCCTTGCCCTCGTGCTCAGCTAGGCAATCGACCACCTCGTGCGTTTGGAAACCTTCATCCAAGAAGGTTATGTGGCTAAACAGCACGTGATAGGTGTACTCTTTGACATAGAGAAAGCATATGACACAATGTGGCGCTATGCCATATTACAAAAACTTTATGAGTGGGATTTGAAAGGTCACTTGCCCAGGTTCATACAGAACTTTCTTCACGATAGAACATTTAAATTATGGATCAAAAACATCTTATCAGACCCATATGAACTGCAAACGTAGAAAAATACGCCAGCGAGAACTGAGTATCCCGAACACATTTTCTATGGTTGTCCTAGCACGAGAAAGCCGAAAGTTAAATATTCTTTTTGACTCATCAAGATGCCTACCAGGATAAGGACGCATAATGTTCCGACGGATGGGAAAGGCTTCGTCGGCAACAACGTCTGTATTTGGTAGGTTGGCGTCGTCTGGCACATCTTATTCTTCATTACGATTGATCTCCCGAAGTTAAACGCTCGGAATATCGCTAGGTCTCCTTGCAAATTATAGCCCCATAGTAAATCAACAAAAGGCGTCACAAGCCGCCATCAGAATTATGCAATGCGACTTCTTATAATTAAAGAACCTAGTACCTCTCTGTCCGGGACAAAGGATGGTGACATATTTACCATCGATTGCCCCCAAACAGTTCGGCGTATTCCATTTGTCGTAAAAGTCTCTTGAAATTGTTTGCCATTTCTTCTCATTAGGTCCAGGCATGTAATCATTGTGGAGTACCGTCCCCATGGCATTGCATATATCTCGTATTATGCAGGAGATCGTGCTCTTACCTAGACAATACTCCCACATTATATTTTGCATGGAGGTGCCTTGTGAAAGATAACCATTTAACAATTAAATTACATTCACATATACAATAGACCGGGAGAACTTAAGTGTAAGGGAAAAAAGGTACTTCAGGAACTAGCACGAGTTCTGGGATCCAAATACAACATGTCCCATGGACAACTGGCCTGTCACACACACACATTGCACTTCGTAATCATATCTTTTTTCTAACTTTTTTTAATGAAGCCGAATTATTTCTTTAACTCGTCATTCATCATACTTAGGCCTACACTGTCTGTACAATGTAATGTCTATACAGGGACACTTTTATCTTCCAATTACAAACCGGTATAAATACAACATTTTAATGAATCTCTCAGGTCACAAAACCTAGTTATCAGTACTACCCCATGGTTGAACATACAACGTCAATCACTCTGATCTCTACAATTGACAGCTTTACGTACTTGAGTGTGAGTGCAAGTCGCTCCTCTGGGCAAACTGCTCAGCTTTTTTAACAAAGGTGTCACTTTGCGTCACTTTGCATGTTTTCGTGCAATCGCTATCTTATTTGCTCCATGAGCATTACCTGCTAAAATAAGGACTTCATCAGTTCGCATACGGAATTGTAGCAGGTCCATAACCACTTTCGTCGGTACTTTACAAAGCTCACAGTCGAGATTGTACTTGATCCAGCTGTTTGTTACTGCAAAATCTATTGCGTGAAAAATCATCCTTAGAGTCCACTTCCTAGATCGAATGTGAATTCTATAGAGTCCAATTATCATGTCGAGTAGATTGACGCCTCCCATTGCATTGTTATACTTTTGGATTATTTCAGGTCGTTGGATGTGAACATAATCTGATTTTTTTTATCCCACCGTTTAGCAACATCTTGTTCCCCGATGCTAATGAAATTTGAAGCTTAAGTTATGGGTTTGTTTTCAAGCCATTTAACTATGGCAATGTCATCGTCAGTGCTGAAAACTTCTTCACTGAACCCTCGTTCCTTTTTTTAAATTTTTTTTATCATTGGTGAATGATGGATTTGCAAAACGGTTAACACGGTCAGTGCCTACGGCCATAACCTCCTTTTGTTTGAGTATCTGCAAGAGATGGTATGAGGTGAAGAAGTTATCGCAGTAAAGCTCATGGCCAGGTTTTAACAGTCGTTTAGCCATGTGTAAAACGACACTAGCTCCCTGTCCAGTACGAGCTACAATTTCCGCACTAAGCTCGGTCGTTTTTCATTGATAAATTATAAAATCATAGGCTAAACCGCTCTTTCCACAGATAAGGAAGAGCTTTATGCCCCAAGAGTTGGGCTTGCCCTTTATGTAATGCTTTATATTTAACTGGCCTTAAAAGGGTACCATTTGTTCATAAACGGCAACTTGTTGTTCAACGTCAAGCTCCAGGCACCGCTTTCGAACGGAATCATATATCGGCCGTCACTTACTTCTTTGTAGGAATACATCAAAACTCTAGTTGTAGATACAGAATTTTCTGTAACTATAATATTATATTCTCCATCTCACGTCCAATATATTATATTGGGACGTGTTTGAGTGCTCTGTTTGTGTTTGGCAAGACTGCTTCTGTTTAGTAGAGTTGTGCGAACTTAAGAATGTAACCCTTGGCTTACCCCTTGGACCAAAAACATGTTCCCCACATGATTAAAAAATGTATCGGAATAATTCCTGGATATTGCACCGTATTTCATCGTGTAACATTATTATTGGGCGAGATATTAGCCTGGGACACTAGCCTAGGTTTAACCTTTAAAAGGTTCGAGTTCGATTCAGGTCCGGTTCGAGTTTTTACAGAAAAGTTCGACACACTATCTAGGGCCAGTTGAAAGTTCAAGTTTGGTTCTAAGTGAAAAAATCCAGGTTTGCACAACCCTACTATTTAGTTAATAAATCAAACAAATTACCCTGACGTCTCCACTGCAGTAAGTCCACATTTTGCTAGCATTTCAGATCTGGTTTTGCTAGTGTTTGATCCCAACAACAATTTTGGGAAGATACTGCTCGTCTTTGATAGGATTTCTGTTAGAAAGCCAAAAAGTGGCGTATCACTGTTAATGATATCATTGAATGCTACATTGTAATTAAGGAAATTTGATGTGTAAGAAAAGCTGCCAACTTTTCCCTTTACGGTTTAAGGTCACGTAAAGGTTATTATTATTAGCATCGATAAGTATGTTAAATCTGTTGGATAGTAATTTATTGATCACGATTGATACATTCCTTATTATGTAACGTCTGTAGTTACGTATTATTAATACAATTAAACACTTGCCAGTAACAGTCTGTTCCCACTTCAGTGGGTAGCCATTATTGTCCTCCTGTTGCATTGATTGCCGCAGCTACAACGACATAACTAGCGCTTGGAGTAGTTCACTGCAACTCTCGTTTAATTCCCAACAGTTGGCTAACTGCACAACAACAACAACTGACAATCAGATGTCAGTTCACCAGCTGTAAGTACACACTTATTACACCTTTCCCCCAAGTCTATGCAGGGTATGATGATTACTCAGCACCACAATCAAAATACAATTTGGAAGGTTACACAATATTGAATTTGTGGATATAAGCTCACACTGAAACAATATACAAGGATCATAAAAAGATACACTAGTGAATTTGTGAATAAAAGCTCACATAGAAAGATGTGCTAGTAGGCTACACATACAGATGAACTATTATTTAGCCTAAGGTCTTTGACAGTCGTACAAGTCTGTACAGGTTAGTACGTAATGTGGGTCAACCATCTACTAGAGTGGTTCACCACATGACCACCAGGGGAAGCATAAAGTGAAAGTGTCTTCAGTCAGTCATCAGTGGAGTTTGATCGTGACAGGTAGGAATCAGCAATTTGCTCTCAATATTATCAAGATGGAATATTTAAAACTTATTTCCAGTTTAATGGACCGTTATGACTTAACGACTTACAGACTCCTTTACGAATGTTATTGTGAATTTATTACGGAACTTAAAGTTAAATATGATCAATGTATTGCAGAGTTTTACGCTGATATGTTTGATGAAGAAAACGTGAGCCCTGATTCTGTACTTATATTCACTAGAAAATATATTGATATTCTGGACGCTGAAGATAATTACATAATTTGGGATTTGAAATGTAGGTCATGTTAAATCAATGACGATTGACGAACGTTTGTGAGAGTGGTTCGCCAGATGACCACCAAGGGGAAACATAAAGTGTAAGGTGTCTTCAGGTCTAGTCAGTCATCAGTGGAGTTTGATCGAGTGTAGTCGTGTGCAAGACATCGTCGTCACCAACATGGATCAACGCGGGTACACTTCTGCTGCTGCTGCTTTTACCGATGTTCCGTCTGCAATTCTCAACGAGGATCATCTTAAAAAGTACGGACAAGTTCTGCTCAAGAGTGTATTCTTTCTAAATGGTTGCTGTACGAAGATGCTGATAACTGGGTTGCATATGAGGGATGGCTTTCAACCATTTGTGCAAATCCTGGGCTCCAATGGTAAAGGAATACGTCTGAATATCAACGAGTGGACACTGCTGGTTCAAGAAATGGAAATTCTCAACACCTACATATTCAATGCTGGAGACGACGCAGGCAGTATCTCAGAGAGAAAGGTTGGTCAGTACACATTGTTCGTTTTTAATCATCATGGCAAAATCGTGCTTGGACTTAAATCTACGAGTGAAGGTGTGTACCTTGCTGAAGTGACGTGCCGTAATTTGGTGAAATATTCACAAAGTGTTACTCATATTTTAAGTAGCTTTGAAAGGTGCTATCCAGAGATGAAAGACTGGTATTATACTTTCCTCATGAGAATTAAAAATAAATATGATAGTAAAGTGTCTGCACTAGGAGCAAAGAAAATAAAACTACATGATTTTGTAAAAAACTATTTTGAATGTATTCGACACGAAGAAATGTTTATAAATGAAAATCTGGAAAAGATTGTGTACGAGCTTGGTACTGCATTTATACGTTCAGAGATTGAACTAATTACTTCTCAATTATCTGATGCAAACTATGTACCCTCATTAAATTCATATGTGTATTGATTGTTGCTGTAATAAATTACTAGAGCATTCTAGTATTTTAAAAACTGATGGTGACGCCAATCAAGCTGGTAATGGGACATTTGCAGATCTCATCAGGTTTGCATGACGTCATCATCATACTTGAACGACTTGACACACACACATATAATAATAATAATTTTTATTATTTTAATAAATAAATATATATATATAAATAAATAAATAAATAAATTTTGATGTACCTTGGTGTGTAACTGTATAGGCGTGAGTGCGTGTGCGCATGCGTGCTTGAATGTATTTGAGAGCTTGGACTTGTGTTTTGTGATTGAATGACTATGAGTGATGAGTGATGTGTGAGTGTACTAAGGTGTGAGTGATGAGTGTATGTATGCATGTATGTTCGTGTGATTTTCAATGTATTTGTTTCCTAATAATTCTTTTACACTTTTATCCATTTATTTTATTTTATATATGTCTACATATTTGGAACTGAGCTTATGTATGCTGTATTGACCTCAAAATATATTCGTCACAGAGCTCCGTTACAGCAATTAATATATGAAATGAAATTCTCTTGAACATCTCATCATGTCTGTTCTTCGTTATTCAGCAAGTGATTTAATTGCATTTAAATAAAATAAGTGTCATCAGTTATATTGGAAATGTCAATGAACCTCACTACGTGTATGCGTGTCCGTACTTGCAGCTTGACACCAATAAACAATTTGCGAATGCCTACCATTATTTGTAGCCGAGGAAGATAGGTTGCCGTGCGTGTACGTGCGTGAGTGAGTGCGTACAGCTTGACCTCAATAAACTATTTACGAATACAACCTGAAGACCACTACAAGAGTGAAAGGGTAATTAAGTAGTTGACACATATTATTCTCGTGTAATGACCAGTCATTGTGTGTCTGGCAGTTGAACGAACAACATGTGCTGGTGGGTGGCGATTTCAGCAGGAGTCAACTACGTTCCACAAAATAAATGATATGATGAAATAAAGTTGAATATATGACCTCACACTGTTGTTGTTGACAGTGAATTTGGGGGTGGTTTTTAGGGATGGTGTTAGGGGGTGGTGGTGGTGGTGGTGATGGTAATGGTGCAGTGGTGGTGGTGGTAATGGTGCATTTCTGGTGGTGGTGTTTTGAGGGGAGGGGAAGGGGGAGGGGGAGGGGCTAATGACCTCACACTGTTGGGTTTAGTGACCTCAATAAGGGGTGACCTCATTAAGGAGGTCTATGACATCATGCGCCTATTTTTTAAACCCACCTTATACCGCCTCCCTTACTACTGACTTGCTTTTTAAGTGAAATGCACCATTTTACAGTTAGTCCATAGAAACAAAAATCCCTGAAAATGTGATATCTGCGACAATATAGTGTCGTCACGATGAGCCTCACTGCATATCTTCATATATTATTCACAACCAATTAATTACATACCTAAAAGCACATGCGCCACTGCCATCAACACAATTTGATAAAAAGTCAATGCACCTTGCGTGCAGCTTCGATATGACCTCGCCGCCCCGCACCTTTTGACTACTACCGGCACGCACACAGCAGAGAGCAGAGAGCCTCCCTCGCAGTCGGTCTGTTGTTCTTGTCCCAGGCGGACGTGTTTTGTCCGCGCTCTTCGCTCTGGTCTCATTGGGCCTCCACAGTATATAGAGTTAGCTTCGGTTGCTGCTGTATGTGTTGCTTGTTCAAGTTTTTACTGTTTCCTCGTTCTCATTCATCATTCTGTTTAATGTTTTTGTCCCTTCAGGAGGTTGTCTGTTCAGTCCAGACTGGAAGGTTTAGATCTCTCTTTATTCTATCCTGCTTGTTAGAGAAGCGCTCGTCATCTCAGCATTGTGCCCCGTCTGTTCCGTCCGCGCAGCTTGAGGAGTTAATGTTTAGAAAGTGCTAGGTTCTGTCTGTTTAATGTGAGATTAGACCCTTTACACAGTTTATGTGCCGAGATGCGGTTTTCCGCTCTAAGTTTCGCTCTTGTTCGGCCTCCACAGCACATGGCGTTGGCTTCTGTTTCTTCTGAATGTGTTCAGTTAGACGTCTGTTATTTTTAAGAGAATGTCTGTTCCGTCCAGACTGAAAAGTTTTGTTGCTACTCAGTAAAGCGTTTGTGATCTCAGTGTTGTTCTTCGTCTATTCCGTCCACACAGGTTGTGCAGTTTATTGATGTTTGGTCGGTGTTAGCTTCTGTTCAAGTCATCCTGAAAGCTCAATTGACTTCGAAATTACTTCAATTTTTTGTACTGATAATAATATAAACTTACTAATCATTATAGTAAACACTTAATATTCTTTAACTTCAGTATTAGGTTTTAATGCTTTTCAAAATGTTCTCGGGCCATCAAATTCCAACTCGCAACCTTCTCGTGGTTTGGCCCGTGATTAAGGGATTTCTTCTCCCTGAAAGTAATGGCGAGCTCTGAGTAGTCGTCGGGGAACCCCTTCCCTTTGAATACCTCCCCGACAGCGACGACAATGACAACATGGACGGATGATGAAACAAGACGGAGACGACCACGACGTGGGGGAACCCCTGCCCTCCCCATACGCTTGCGGCTGGTTCTGACAAGCACAGGCTTGTCCGACCCTTGTCCCCCTGCGTCTCCCCTTACTTCCCACCCTTCGTTTTGATTAGCCAAGTTGCATAAATATGAGACGTTAAGCAATATCCAATCAATCAAAATGTTCTCAATAAATTTCTTACCAACTTTTTCAGAAATTTGTCACAAAATACTTAGTCAGCAACACATCCTTAAACAGTGTAGGTTTATCATTTACAATATGCTGGTTGATAATAACAACAACAACAACAACTGTATAGATAGCTGACATCATTTCCCTTTGCCGCTGGACGGGGATGTGACACGGGAAATGCTGATGGGCCAGGTAGGCCTTTAGACAATAGTATACCACTTTGCCATATTGGCAACAGGTCTCCTATATTGGTTATGGCCGCCTTCTTGCTCACCTCCTTTGCGGCAGCTGTATCCCGCTTCACAACTAACACTTCTTTTCTAGCTTTCTTGCTAGTCTGCTGAACTATTACGTCTCGACTTGCCTCAAATTTTCCTTTTTACTCTGCTTTTACTTTATTTGTAGATCCACGGTCGTATCTGAAAATTTTAAATCATGCTCTAGACTGTCACTTAAGCTTGGTGCACAACTGCCAAGAATAGTTAAGTAAACTACCAAAAGAAAGCGTGGGTGAAAGCCTGCGCGTGCCCAAGCATCGCGGCAGAGCGGGGGTTGAAAACACTGTGCTGTTCTTCTCCACTTATGCATTACTGCACGGAGAGAATGCAGAGATATCTCACGTTATAATTGCCAGCGAACACAAGTGCGTCCTCCAACATTGTTTTGAGTGATGTCATATCTTAAGTGTAGTTTAGCATAACCGGAAGAGGTACCTTGAGTCGCCGAGTTTGACGGAACATTTCCTTCAGCTGTTGATTCGTAATTGGATATGTTGACTTGGTTAGCTTATCACACATACTCGCAATATTGGTTGAATCGTCGGACTTTGCCTGTGATCGTTGTGAGCACTGAGATGAATCACATAGATACTGAAAAAATAAAAAAAAATAAAAAAAATAACTGAATTATAAGTAAAAACGTGATTCTTAAGAAAATGGCCGCCATTTTGAAATGGCACCACCTTTAAAGTTAAACTTTTACACATACATGAAACCCAGAATTGGCATACTATAAAAAGCATACACAGAATAAAATAGTAACAAAATATCTATCAAATCGGATGAAAATGAACTGAACTACACACAAAAACGTGAATTAAAAGAAAATGGCCGCCATTTTGAAATGACGCCATATTAAAAGTGGCACCAAGACTTTTTGGTATCCCGTCACATATATAAGCAAGTTACAATAGGTCCCTTGCTTTCTTCACAAAGGAGCATACGGGACCCACATAGGTCCCTGACTACTGATTCCTCTATGCTCTTAGCAGGAGGCAAAAGTCTTCTTCGTTCCACTCAAAGATGTTAGATTATCTTGACATGAAAGTTCTGTACAGAGGATGCGACTCAGACGTGCATCCCTGTGCCAAACGATGCTTGAAATGCCATAGTCCATTCGGACTTCCAGAGATGTCCATTTCCAAATCAAGTTTTTGTATTTTGATGGGCCTTGCATATTGTCACGCATAGCTAATTAGGCCCTTTGGCTGAGGGTGGTGATCGCCAAATGAGTGTTTAAGTGGGGGCGTAGCGTAACTCTTTAGGCTTAAATAGCTAGCACGGACCAGGGATCGTGGGTAGGTGGGTTCATGAGGGGGATGTAGACACAGTAATTAGACGTGATTCCACTTAAGAGACCAGCACTGTATTAGAGGTAAACATAGTAACCCTTCTATTCTGGCCTAGGATCGAACCTATGAGTTCCGTCTGGCAGACCGTGGGTTCATACCTCTACTGACTCTATGACTTACTAATTGGTTTGCATGGCTTACCGAATGCTTCTAGTCCCTGGTATGTGGTTTAGACTGGCCCCCTCCGACACCCTGATGTCGGACCCTGGGCGATGTCTTCTCTCTTCACCTCTTCTTATGGTTAATCCTTGTTCTGGTTCTTCATCCGGTAATCCTCACTAAGAACTCTTCCAGGACATTGGTGGTTCACGTTGCGATTGATGTTACACTCTCCTGACCTCCTCCGTCAACGGTTGTCGCTCGTCCCTGTCTATTCTCCACGAACGTCCGCACTCTTACGTTCAGTGCACTTCATCAAAGTCCGATTTACTTGCACTATTTAGTTGTGCAATCTTTAGTATTCAGCGTTTTGTCGGTCGATTCCCTTCCTGTATTGCGTCTAAATGAGCCTCACCGGAAAGTAACTAGACGTCTTGACCCTTAATGAACTCACGTCGGTATGTTCTCTGATTGGATTCCGACGTGTATTGGACCTCGAGATAATTAGTATTAAGTCAACATGTACTCTACAGGACATGACATCCCTCTCTCCGGGGGTGAAAACGCCCCCGTTTTCGTTCCTCCATCCTGTATGAGCTTCGCTTATTCTTCATTGAAATCCACTAAGTATTCGATGTCATAGATTTATAAACTGGCCATATGCATTCAGAGTCCGGCTCCTACTTCCGATTTATAGTATCACCTTTACAAACGCAACTAGTAGATAAGTCCTTCTTCCTTTGTCTTGGCCGAAAGATCTTTTCTGTCTTGGCAAAGATTCACTTCATTCGGCGCCACATCCTCTCCAAAGAACCAGTGAAACCAACATACCAGGACCCCTAAGCTGAAAATCCTAGTTTAAGAAATAAAAAACAAAGAAATCCCACGTTTTCCGGACGAAACTCATAACCTCGCCTTTTGGCATGTACATCCAGGTACTAATATAAAAGACGCGACTCTACGACAGTTAAACCTTCCTAATCAAATCTATAATTCCTGTGAATTAGGAATCAAATAATTTTAACCTGTAAATCCCTATATCTTAGTCTATTCACAAACAATAACAAAAAACACAAGTATAAATTAGCTAATTATTTGTTTGTGTGTAATTCAAAACGAAAACAATAAGTAGGCACATTAAGATTTACTGTCCAAGATCCCTAAGTAATAATATTTGGAATTCCTGGTAAATTCCTAGATTTTCAAAATCAAAAATAATTTGCCAGTGTGGTCCCGACATTGTGACTAAACGAGCCGGACACTTCTCCGTCGTCTGTCAGAACCGCAGGCATGTACTGCTTTCCCTTCCTCCACCCGATATCCATTCGAGTGAGCGGGGCGCGTCAACTCTAACATAAATAAAAAACGAACAGCCATTTGCGCACAACAACAAACCCACGTGCCATCACATGACAGCTCGCCCGTTTACAACAAGAAACAGCTGACGCATTACATAACATTACTGCCGTGACTCGGCTCGCTAGCATAACTCGTAATCAGTAAGAATATTTTATAATCTCAATTCACAGACCAATACAATGAATTTACAATTAACAATTATGCAAAACTTTTTGAAACATATAACCAGATTAAATTTACTGTATTTCTGAATGATTTAACAAAATTGTTTTATTAAATTGAAATAAAACATTACTAATTTATATAATAAACAATATAACTTATAAATTACTAACCAACAACATAACTTGTTACTTGTTAATACAGCCATGCTCACCGTCACCAGAGTCTGGTAAGAACCCACGTCCACTTTGTTTACATAAGATCTTGAATGTGCAACTTCTGCCGCATCGACAAAACCAAACAATTAATTAATTGCAGACCCATTAGAAGAATCAAAGGTTCATTACATGCCTGTGCCTCACTCAGAAGGCTTTGACCGACAATTACTAGCTCAGCATAATACATAGGCCGACTATTGACACTGAGAAAAAACATAGTCACATCTGCTAATATAGACCTCGCAAATGAAATCACAAACAGTATAACTACGAAGAATTAAGTCCATGGTATAAATATGCATTTACACATAGGACTGTGAAACCACCCCTGGTTCCTCCACCCTTGAAGCCAAGTGCAAATGAGACGGCATTTCCACCCCATTTGAACTCAATAGCGTATTGTACAGCACTGCTTCCACTCCTTTTGAACTTAAGAGATAATGGTACGTCAGTGCCACCACTTCCCATACTAGGGTATGACACCCCTTCGGCGCTCCCCTTAACCAATGCTGCGTAAGACAAGGATGTCCCACCACTCTCCACAATAGGGCAAACAACCACATCTGGTTCCTTCCTATCCTCACAAGACGTAGGCACTGTTACACTTCCGCCCTCGTCACTACGAAGCGAAACCACCACTTCATCCCCTACGTACTCATCGACAGTAGGCAGTGAAGTACTACTCTCTTCAGCTAGCAGTGACATCCCCAAGGCATCCCCTACTTCTTCATGAACGGTAGACAGCGAAGTATTACTCTCTTCACCTAGCAGTGACATCCCCAAGGCATCCCCTATATCATCGTGAGCGGTTTCACTACCCTACTCATCACTATGGGGCAACAAAACATCCCCTATATTCACGTGAGTGGTTCCACTACCCTCCTCATTACTATTAGACAACAAAACATCCCCTATATCCTCGTGAGTAGTAGATACCGTAGAACATCCATCCTCAATCTTAGAACTAAAAACCTTAGAAACTACCTCCTCATTGCTATTAGTTGTCACCGAAATGTCACTACCCTTAACCACAGGAAGCAAAACCTTAGAAAATACCTCTTCATTGCTGTTAATCGTCACCGAAACGTCACTACTTTTAACCACAGGACACAAAACCTTAGAAAATACCTCATTATTGCAAACGGTCGACACCTTAGTGCTACTACTTTCCACGACAGGGCGCTCCAACAGTGTTAACGGCACAGAAGATGGTATCTGCTCCCCCGAGACGACAACGGGTGCTTCACGACGAGCCTCGAATGCTAGCTTGACACAGTCCCTCTTAAAATGACCCTGTTCTCGACAATAAAAACAAACTACCCTTCTGTCAAAATCACGCTGAGGAGATCGTTCGACAATACTTTCCTGACCCCTGGGTCCCTCCTGTATCGCACCGTACACAACCCTCGAATCGTTATCTGACAAATTTGCATTTTGACAATTACTATCGCTCCCTAGATCCTTAAATTCTTCCCTTAAATTCTCCGTCTTCCGATTTAACTGAATAACTGGTTCATTTGAAGGCTTCACTACCAGGTGGTCCATTCCCAAACGAGACATTAAAAGATCAAATTCCTCTTTGTTCAATCCCTCCAGCTGCTGTATTATGTCCAACAAATCATCATAATCCGTACACGAAAATTTCACCAGCAACTTTTGGACCTCCGGCAAAAGACCTTTAAAACACCACTTAGCTCTTTCCTGACCCGTCATCCGTGGATCCACCTTAGCACACTGCCGACCCTTATCAAGAACATAGGCTGACGCTTTCTCCCCCTTCCGCTGGACCCTTGCAACCATTCGTAACACCCAGTTATTCCAAGTGTTACCCCGTGGCATAAGACTACTGCCCTGGTATAACTGATTATCACCCTGGTACATCTGATTACCACCTTGGTATATCTTATTACCACCCTGATACATCTGAGAACTACCGTGGCCCATCTGACCCACAGGCTGCTGTCTTGAAGCAACCCCCTGCTGCATTGGCATATTAGAGGGAATAGGCGCGGGAAAAGATACCGGCTGCATTTGAGGACCTTGTTGATAGCCACCTTGTTGAAACGCCATTGCGGGCCCCATAGCCCCCTGCTGAAATGCGCTAGTTGCCCCCATAGCCCCCTGTTGGAATGCATTAGCGGACCCCACAGCCCCCTGTTTAAATTGAGGATAAGAGTGAAAGCCCCCTTGCTGTGATTGAGGGTAAGACTGAAAACCACTTTGTTGACTAAAAGTGTTAGATCCTGGGTTCGAACTCAGAGCCTGCTGGCTGCCAACACCCTCGTGCTGCATTTCTTTCCCCCTCCCACTCTTCACCTCCTTCTTCTCTCTTAACAAAGTAGCCACCATGTGTCGTAACACCTCCACCTCCGAGGGTCCAGTCCCTTGTTGTAATTGAGGGTAACTATGAAAACCATTCTGTTGACTAAAAGTGGCGCTCTCTGGACTCGAACAAGGAACCTGTTGGTCGACAATACTCTGATGATGAGTATCCTCCCGGTAAACACCCCATATTTCAATAAAATGAGCCTTGAGCGCCGACCACTCTAATTTTGGACGCTCCCCAACCCCATCAAACGGTTTCCGACTATGTTCCGACGTCTTAGAGAGATACCATTCATACTGACCACCTGCCAAAAACAAAGATAAAAGAAATTCCTTTTTATCATCTGACCAGCCATTCATAATTTTGTATCCAAAGTTCCGCATCATCGACCCCCTCTCGATACTTCTCAGGTGAGCCCTTTGTACGTAATAACGCCATGCTGAGCTTGCAGTTCACCGGACACGGCTAGCCTGGTCGCCGAGACGAGAGGCACGCCGGCCGCCACCTACTTGCGCGGATCGCGGACTCAGGCGCGCTCCCGCCCGGACACCCACAGAGTATCTATCTACTCCCATCAAAACAACCCACCAAAACCCATTTTGTACACAGTACACAAAAATGCAATTATACACAAATCCGGCGCCCTCACCATGTCACGCATAGCTAATTAGGCCCTTTGGCTGAGGGTGGTGATCGCCAAATGAGTGTTTAAGTGGGGGCGTAGCGTAACTCTTTAGGCTTAAATAGCTAGCACGGACCAGGGATCGTGGGTAGGTGGGTTCATGAGGGGGATGTAGACACAGTAATTAGACGTGATTCCACTTAAGAGACCAGCACTGTATTAGAGGTAAACATAGTAACCCTTCTATTCTGGCCTAGGATCGAACCTATGAGTTCCGTCTGGCAGACCGTGGGTTCATACCTCTACTGACTCTATGACTTACTAATTGGTTTGCATGGCTTACCGAATGCTTCTAGTCCCTGGTATGTGGTTTAGACTGGCCCCTCCGACACCCTGATGTCGGACCCTGGGCGATGTCTTCTCTCTTCACCTCTTCTTATGGTTAATCCTTGTTCTGGTTCTTCATCCGGTAATCCTCACTAAGAACTCTTCCAGGACATTGGTGGTTCACGTTGCGATTGATGTTACACTCTCCTGACCTCCTCCGTCAACGGTTGTCGCTCGTCCCTGTCTATTCTCCACGAACGTCCGCACTCTTACGTTCAGTGCACTTCATCAAAGTCCGATTTACTTGCACTATTTAGTTGTGCAATCTTTAGTATTCAGCGTTTTGTCGGTCGATTCCCTTCCTGTATTGCGTCTAAATGAGCCTCACCGGAAAGTAACTAGACGTCTTGACCCTTAATGAACTCACGTCGGTATGTTCTCTGATTGGATTCCGACGTGTATTGGACCTCGAGATAATTAGTATTAAGTCAACATGTACTCTACAGGACATGACAATATTGCAGCATTATCGATCAGTGTACACCACCTTGGGACCTTGGGTGTTTCTTGAAGAGCTGATTCGTTCCTGGCCAGAAATTCGTCTGCCATTTTCTTTAAGTTTTCCATACTCTCCGATGTTGTTATTATGCAGTTAAGAATCTACCAGGTCTTTTTCGTAATCTTCAAAATTGACCCGTAGACGCTCGTGATCGATGCTTGTAGCTCATTTAATCTCGACCACACATCTCGAACGTAGGCCGACAGAACCTGGCAACTGGAACGTATCTCAATTCCGTCTCTTTTGAATATTGTTCGGCCGGAAGGTTGAGTGCTGTGTGTCCTCTTCTGTGGGAATCACACTGAGTGTAGTATGCCAGTCGCCTCTTCATCCACTCAGTTGAGTGACTCTCGTGGAAACTTCTCTGGAGAGCAGTTGAACTGTTGCCAAGAGCCATTCTCGCCGGACACGCAAACTTCTTCATTCGGCTCAAGCTTCCCGTGCTTCGTATCCACTCAGTGGCCGACGATGCTGAAGCAGATGCCATGGGACATGTTGTTCATTAGGAACATCCTCGTGACAGTACGAGCCCTGAAACCCGAGGTCAACGGGCACACGTCCACTACCACCGCCGCCAGACGCTGCTATACTCGTGCGTTTATATGGCGTTTAGCAATCTCACGTGCCATTTAATCACATATGCAATTGAAAAATGGGTCAATATATTTACTACAAACAATTTATCACCAACTGTCACCCATCATGACTTTAGTATTTACCTAGTTGTCTCTGTAGAGTAACTGAAACAGCTTTGACAAAACATAGAAATGTAACTTCACTTTGGGTATGTTAAAATTATCGAATTCGATTCCCGTTAACTTCAATGATGTTATTTCATTCGATTCATTTCGAAAAGCTTCGATCTAAATAATCAATCAGTTTGTCTTCTATCTGACAGCACTTGCGATGTAAACATCGCCATCTTTAAAATCCAAGTTCGACCATCTCACATTTCATTGTTAACAATTATCGGCCAATCAGCGTATAGGAAATGCTCTTAGCCAATCACAGCTCATGGAAAAGTTCATTCAATAAAACACGTCAAGGTCGCATTTTTGATACGAATGATAAAAAGATGTCGCCATTTTGAAATCTCAAACCCGGGAAACACTTCCAGCAAAATAGAAATAAATAAGATTTACTTTTTACTTTTAAGCTCATTGAACTACAAGCTAATGTTCTCCACTTAATAACTCGTCTACTGTACCTAGGACCCGTAGCCCAGATGAATTATTCACACGTTATATCTCTTCAAAACTTTCACAACGATCCGATCATATGTTCATATGTTATCATATGTTATGTTGTACTTTTGCCTGTGTACCAATGGTGGACCCATCGTCCCTTTTTAGGTCAAACTGTGTCTCGGACTGTGAATGTGTCTGGCGACACCAAAAATAAAACAATTTGAAGTGTTCCTTCAGTGCCAAATGCGTTCCCTCAAACCATGTCTCAGACAAAAATCCCATCTTCTTACCGCATTTCTTGCCTCCAACCCTGTGATTGCATTTCTAATTTCCGTATAACCTTCCAGCTCCCGGTTTTTCCAGCCTCATAAGAAACCCACATTCGCAAGTTCTCTTTGAGTGCATTAATCCAATCCTTTGTAAATCCACAACAAAATCACCATCGTCTTTATCGCACATAGGATAAAGATTTCTCGTATTAAAATCCCGTAAATCCTGTGGATCCATTTTGAAACGATTGCCTGTTTCCCTCGTTGTGAAGGGGAACAAATAATAAATAACTACGCGCAGTAACAACTCCATGACTAGTCGTGGTATGTAGGCGGGGCTTTAATTTGACAAAGCAATATTTACGCAGAATCAACTACATGTCGGTCGAGTCCAAGCAGAGAAGGCCTATACTTATTGACGTTTCGCGGAGCTTCATGGATTAACCAATATTTACAGTAAAAACGTATGAAAACCGAGTGAGTTGATATTATTATAGTGTATATCGTAAAGAACATTTTCGTAAACTAAAAATTACGTTTTTGGGTGTTTTTGACTAAAAAAAGTGACTTTAAATGTGGACCCCCCCAACCAAATAAGTTCCCTCGAAAGAAAGTATTAGAACAGACCTGGGCCGACTTTCAAACCATTCAAGGCAATATTGAAAGTGGTACAAACGTGGAGAATGACGACGACGAACGCATTCTTTTCGAAGAGAAGTTTTTTTATGTTGATGGCTTGATCAAGTTCAAAGAAGAGATGTGGGGCTATTATGTGATGCCATTTATCAATACAGTAGTAATTATAATATTCTATTTGGCTCTGCAGTCAAGCCATAACTCGATAGCGGCCTACAATCTAGTGAATAAATAGTTTATATGCAATGCAAAAATACTTTCAGATGACTACCTGGAAGCTCGCTTGAAATGCAAGCAGGCAGAAGAGAAATCTGACCTCCAACTGTCGGACACAAACATTTCATCGAGAAAAAAGTTTGTGAACCACAAACCCGACGACTGTTGCATTCAGCTCGACACTGATGGCGAGATTTCAGATTCCGACAGCATTGGTGATGATGCAAACGAACGACGACCAGACATTCCTAATTTCCCCAGAGATGAAGGTAAATTAAAAATAAAATTTGAGAATGATATAATTTGGCTTTTTTGGGGAAAAAGTTTTGTTCTATAAAATAGACACTGTTGCTTGCAGAACAATCAACCGGCAACAGTGGGAGTAAATCTTCATCGGATTCCATTCACACCAACAACACAGCAAGGGTCTCGAGGTGGTGCTTCTGGTGCTTCGATATCAGACATCGAAGAAATTCAAAGTAAGCATAAAATGTATTCTATCACTTCCTTGTAAGCTCCAGGCGCAGACGGCCCTTATATATCGTCACGCTCAAAATATTTTAATGCATAATTAATGCATAATGCAATAATGCATTTAATGCATAACAATATGTAGCTTGGGTATAATGTTTTTTTATCAGTCAGATTGGACAAATCCGGTCAATACCCCGTTATATGCCCCACACTAAAGACACCCATAATTGACCAGTGGGCTTAATGGTTCATGTTCCGTCTCTATGTGAACATTTGTTTATATTTGTTTTGAAACGTGTACAAAAATGTTGAATTTGAACGCCATACGCTTGTGGCTGGTTCTGACCAGCACAGGCCTGTCCACCTCTTGTCCCCCCGCGTCATCCCTTACGTCCCTAGTAGTAGAGTAATGCTATGCCATTGCATAATGAGCAGTTGACTAGCACGATAAACTTTAAGGAATTATTCCTGTTAGACACGAATGCTAGCCACATTCGCTAGGTGTCCCGCTCCTCGAGTGATCTCGGGCCTCTGTGTGGGTCAAATTTGGGGGACATGGGAAACAAACATGGGAACACATAGCCACGTGACTTTTTAAATCTATTCGATATAAGCCTAAATTTGTACAGCTACTTGTAACCGTTTCAGCCTGAGCATAATTAATTAGAAGTTTTAAAAATTCTTACCTCGAACTGTCGAACATGAAGGGAAACTCTGCTCGTATTACGTCCACCGATTCCTTGTCTGCAACCAATTCCCGTTGGAAGTGTATATGTAGCTTGCATATGGTGTTTGGTATAACTGTTGTTGCGCTCTTCAACGACTTTTTATATTCTGTTTTCATCCACTATTTCTTTTCTTCGAGAGAATCTCTAGTTTCTTTGACAGGTACTTCAAGCGGGAGGAAGTTGGCGCACCCATATGTGTCTTTTTTGCCGTTCTTCCTCTTCCGCTTGGGAGTACTTGCTTCTGGATCATCAGGATCCTCATTTGCCCTGGTTTGCTTGCTTGTTTCTATTGTGCCTTCAAATTCCAACTCGACACCTTCTCGTGGTTTATCCTCACTGTGCCTAACGCTAGAGTATGCTCCTTGATGCGTTCTTGGTAGAGTTCAGGAGATCCGGAGATGAATACCAGTTATCGAGGTGCATTACTTATCCTTTGTTTAGACGAGGAGCACTCAGATTCATAACATTTTCCTCGCTAGCCAACAAATTCTCAGGGTTGTTGTCTCCCTCATGTCCGGTATAAATTTTAAAAGGTTTGCAATAACCCGAGTTCGACTCACAAAGCTTATAAAATTTTATGCCAAATCTAGCCTTCTTCGATGGATTGTACTGTACATACCCGAGGCGCCCGCGAAACTTCATAAGGCTTCCGTCTGTGGCAATGTACAAATCAAGGAAAACTTGATCAAGGTGTTGAAATATTGGCCTAATTTTTTTTAGCAGTCATTCGGGTCAGCTCTGTCATTACCAATGTTTTTAAATATCAGAAATCAACAAAGCTGTATAATAGAATTTAAAAAAAATAGCACATCACTCTACAAGAGAACACGTTCACTAATAACCTTAGTGTTGTGTGCCCTTAAACCCTTATAACTATCTAACTAACTTGACTACTTCCCCGACGGCGACGACAATGACAACACGGACGGATGATGACACAGACGGAGACGACCACGACGTGGGGGAACCCCTGCCCTCCCCACCATTCACTTGTGGCTGGTTCTGACCAGCACAGGCCTGTCCACTTCTTGTCCCCCCGCGTCACCCCTTACGTCCCTCCCTTCGTCTCGATTAGCCAAGTTACATAAATATGAGACGTTAAGCAATATCCATTCAATCAATCAGGTACCATGCTATGTCACTAAAATTTAATTTGACAGTCTGCTTACGTCAATTCAATACAATGTAACTCGAGACAAAAAGATGGCAGGATACCCGAGTAAATTTATTCTCTGTGAAATAATGTCTATATCTTTGAATAGAGATATCAGTTAGTGGAACATTAGGATCTACCTAGAACTGTACAGTAAGCCCTCGTACATGCTTCTTTCATCGGCCTGAGGAAAGCCACGCCTAGTGGATGAGACTTTGGAGGAAGGCACCGAACTCTACTTTATTTTGTTAGCACATAGCCAAATTGTCCCCTATGACAACCTTCTTGGCCTTTGGGGCAGCTTTGTTTAAGGAGAAAAAGCGATTCTCGGTGCGCAGTTTTACAGTCTATAATAACATTCAATTCAACCCATGGATAAGGCAATATCTGCGACACTCCGGTATCGTCACGATAAACCTCACTGCACAAATAGAAATATCACTCACAACCATTAAATTACACCTCTCAGAGTTCATGTGCTATTGTCATCAACACAATTTTGAAGAGTTGCAATACACTTTAAAGTACAGGATCGATATGACCTCGCCGCCCCGCACCTTTTGACTACTACCTTCACTCATTCACAGCGCAGCCTCGCCTCGCACTCGCAATCGATCTGTTGTTCTAGTTGCAGGCGGACGTGTTTTGTCTCCTCTCTACGGTCTGTTCGTGTCGAGCCTCCACAGTACACGGAGTTAGCTTTTGTCACTGCTGAATGTGTTGTTTGACCAAGTCTGGGCTGTTATGTTCTTGCATCGTTCTCTTTAATATTTGTGAACTTTAGGAGATTGTCTGTTCTGTCCAGGCTGGGTGGTTTGTTCGCTCTTTATTCTGTACTGTTTGTCAGGGAATCGTTTATGTTAATGTTGGTCTCGGTCTGTTCTGTCTGTACAGCATAATGGTTTGATGTTCGGAAATTGTCAGGTTCTGTTCAGTGTGGGATGAGAGCCTAGTCATACAAAGGAGGTGCCCGGTTTCTGTACTTAAATTTTGTTTTACCGAATTCTCTGTGTATTTGTAACGTACTTTCCATAGTTTGTTCCCTCATTAATCTGGCCTGCTTGTCTGGGAAGTGCTCGTTATCTCAATGTTGTGCCCGTCACACCACAAGTTATGACATCCAAATCTAGGGTTTTCTCGACTGAAGCTGGATTGTTACGACTTTCCCCAGCCCAGTGAAACCCGGTGGGTTTAACTAATAAAACTGCTCAAAAAAACCAGGGGTAAATTCCGGTACCTTGAATCTATCAACCTCTGCTAGTCACTGTCGATTGAACTCGGGGGGTGGGGCAATATATTCTCCCATACTACAATCTACTATCTACCTTCAGATGTTCTTTGTGAAAGCGACATGCGCAATGTTATAGCTGGTCCCTAATGACTGCAAAATCCATAGATATGGTAATAACTGTGAAAATATAGCATCGTCACGATAAACCTCACTACGTATTTGTATTTCGCTTACAACCGAAATTAAACATCGTGGCGTTCATGTGCTACTGTCATCTATACGATTTTGAATAATTTCAATGCATTTGACGTTCAACATTGATATGACCTCCAATGAATATCCAATCAAAAACATTCAACACAATGATCAACTGATCAATAATCAGTTCAACGTTACTATCTTCTTCATTCCCTCATCCTATCATTACTTTCGCGGTTCGCATCATTAACATAATCAACTCTCAAAGTCCATCGTCTCTGTCCGCTCAAGCGCATAATATATACCAGACAAAAAGCCCTAAATCAATCAATATTTCAGTCATTAACTTGACAATATAATTCATGTCAACATTTCTTTTCCAGTATTATTTACCTCGATGTTTACCAGTAGCATTGGCTGACCATATCTGTTGACCAGTTCCTGAAGACTGGTTGCACACGGCACGCATCACACGGCACATGGCTGTGGACGTAAAGAGCCACACAAGTGTCTGTTTTGTAACAAAACATGTCATCTCAAAGAGTTAACTTGTATATCTAGTTATCTATCTAAGATACAATCATTACAGTATAGACACATCTCTGGGGTTATTACATTAATATCCACTAGGATAGGCAAATAACGCTTATTTTTCTGCGGCTACTCCCAAACACGTGGCAAGCTATTTGACGTCGTTGGCGTTATTGAAATCATTGCTCGACGAGTCCCAAATATAGCCTTGCTGACACCTTGCATTCGCATTAATGACTGAGGAAAACCTCGGAAAAAACCTTAAGTCAGGATTGCCGGTCCCGACGGGATTTGTACCTGGGACCTCCCGAATCAGAGTCGAACGCTTTGCGCTCGTGCCAACACTGTGGGTGGCCGTGCCAGTTACAAATTTATTGATTTCTAGCTATGTCCGCAAGTGGTCCAAATATTAGCATCGTCGCGATGAACCTTTTACATTCTAAAATATCAATATCGCTCGCAACCAATTTTTATACATCTTGGAGATCATGTGCTTGTGTCATACGATTTTGAATTATTTTTAATGCACTTGACGTGCAACGTCGATATGACCTCGCCGCCCCGCACCTTTTGACTGCATCTATACAGGCTACAGTACACACAGGGGCCAGCAGCAGTCTCGCAGTCGGTCACTTGTTCTCGTCGCAGGCGGACGTGTTTGGTCTTCGCTCTTCGTTCTGTTCTTGTTAAGTTTCCACAGTACAAGGAGTTGGCTTCTGTTACTACTGAATGTTTTTTGTTTTGTGTGTGTTACCGTTACGAGGATGTCTGTTCTGTCCGGACTAAAAGTTTTTTTTGCTCCCTTTTCTGTGTGTTGTTTTGTGTTTTTTCAGCAAGTCTTAGCTGTTGTGTCCTCACATTGTTCTGTTAAATGTTTGTTAACTTCAGGAGGTTGTCTGTTCTGTCCATACTGGAAGGTTTCGTTTGCTTTTTATTCTACCCTGCTTGTCATGTAATGTCTTGTTAAGACGCACAACAGAATAACAAGCTGTTAGTGTGTGCCCTCCCTTGTACTGAAGGTACGACCCCCTACTTTTTCCCTACTTTCTTGTCGGCAGGAGGTTGTGTTCCGGGATTCCGGAATTCTTGGCAATGAACAAGCAGACACATATGCAAAATCAGCATGTAAAAAGACTACCACAGATTAACCATCCTTCCCTTATGTATGTTAGTTTGTATAATAATTATTACGGAGGTCCTAGATTATCTTTGATATTCCCTTCTGGGTAATACTACATATTATTTTGTTCATAGTAAAATAGGTAATTGCTTTGTTGTTGATTTAATGTTCTAAAAGTTATTATTAAAATAATATATTTCTAACGTTGATCCTATTAGTATAGGTAACTTAGATAGTCTCATAATGTACACATTTTAGAGACCTCTATAAGTGGCTGTTGTAGAGTGAAGGCGTGTATATTTTCATTGATACTATTACAAGGGTGTTCAAAGTACTCATAATATTACATACATTTGTCGATAAAGTCTGCTTGGATTCCAGACTAAAAGAAATAATTAACTGAATGATATTTAAAATTTGAGCATGTAGAATTTAAACACAAAGACTTTTGGCATTAATAAAAAAATTCAAAATTTGGTTTCAAATCTGCTTCTCAGCTACTTTAAAACGCGGTGGCCAGCACAATTCAAGCCAAGGTCCAATAATCCAACGTCGTAGGTTAACTGAATGTCCGCAAATACACTCAGTGGGCTTTGCAATCTTACCGCGTACTTCGTACATGTTGTGATGTGAAATATGTTCTATAAGGGTGTTTCATGAATAAAGTATAATACTATGTTTATTTAAAAATTATGTGAAATTGACTATCTTTTAAACTAAAAATATAAATCATCATTTCCAATCCAGGATAAAAAATGCCTTGAGCCCTTGTCTATCAACGATTTTGGTGTTTTAAGTAAGTATTGTTCAGCAGTTTTGATTTGTTTTGTGTTTAAGTGTCCCAAATAAGATAAATCTCTTAAGGGGAATCCCTAGACCCAAATATGATTTCTAAAGAATGCAGTAAAGACGTCTGAAAAGTAAGTAGAATGTAAGAGGGGCTTAATAAAAGAGCGGATTATTTTTTTTGAAATTTTTTTGACGGGACATTACCTCAGAATCAACAATTATATTCAAATTACTGGAATCAGTTGCTCAAGTTCAAAATTGAATTTTGAGCAGCGGGTTTTTGTATATTGTTTCTCAACTCCTTTATCTACAACCTAAATATAAGGATAATTGGTTTTATATGGTTTCAGGCGTTGCACGATTTTTTCCGTTAAACGGTACAAAATTTGAAATTGTACCGGCAGGCGAAAAAATTTGTGCAACGCAACAAATCATATAAAACCAAAAATCCTTTTATTTAGGTTGTAGATAAAGGAGTGTAGAAATATTATACAAAAAACCGCTGCTCAAAATTCAATTTTGAACTTGAGCAACTGATTCCAGTAATTTGAATATAATTGTTTATTCTGAGGTTATGTCCCGTCAAAAAAATTTCAAAAAAATAATCCGCTCTTTTATTAAGCCCCTCTTACATTCTACTTACTTTTCAGACGTCTTTACTGCATTCTTTAGAAATCATATTTGGGTCTAGGGATTCCCCTTAACAAACCCATATACCGTTACATTTACCCTGATAAACTAAAACAATTTTTAAAAAGTTATGACCATATGAAGTTAAACTAACCTTGTCTGCTTCTTTTTTAGTGTTGGTCTCTGCAACTGATGTTGGCTTAGTCTTTCGAAGTGTATTGCATTTTACGTTATTAAATTTGGTGACTCATTTTTGTTGTTCATTTACCATGTCAGTGTTGTTTGGGTACCTCTTCGTCATTTTTTCTCTAAACTTGTCTGTGAAATAAAAGAAAATAGCAATTACGATATAATATTCCAGAATTATTTACATTGTCATAATTATTTAGTAGCCAGTAAACAAGTGTGATATAGCCTACTAACTCTAATGTATAACTAGTAGTCTCAAAACAGACATTACATAATATACAAATAGTTTGTTGATTGTTCCTATTCCAAACACTGCTTGAAAGCTGTTTCTAACAATACTTCCAGTTAAAAACTTTTAATAATGTAATTTTTCAGGCGTAGCCGCGGTGGCGTTCTGCATCCACATTCTTCCGGGCATACTGCTGAGAGTTGGGACAGGAAGGACTTCTCAATACCAGTTTTGTCTCTTCTTTATCCAACAGTCTGTCTCTTACAGGTGTTTCTTCTTATGCTATGCGTATTGCTTGGCTCCAGAACTCATCGACTTGACGATCTCGAGCTTGCTGCTCCTCTGCTGTATTATATCGTCCGCTGTTCTTCATTCAGAGTTCATCACTTGCCTCAAAGTTCAGAATTTTTGGGAGATTCATCGTCAGGTCACTGCTTCCAAAGGTCTGCGGCTGGTCACCTGTTTCTCCCAGCTGGATGTTACATTCTCTTCGGATTTCTATGGTGTCTCCCACTCGAGCGAAGATTTTTGTTTGGAGTCCAAAATCTATTTGCTGTAAGGAGGACATACATATTGTTGTTTAGATAACTCTAGCCTACCAGGATGGATATATACATTCATCTAGGTGCTTATACTTCCTAGATGTATACTTTTTTGTTTCTTTATTTTTGAATAATAACAATGCAATAATATGTAAACAATCCTGTACATTTTCATAAGTCGTAATCTTGGTTGTAAAACAAAATGTTATGACCCAGCAAGCGTCAAGACTACTCGAGACAAGTGATTAGAAAAGGGATTTAAAAGCGTAATAAGTGTTGAAGCAGTTACAATTTCCCAAGATGTGGTACATAGTTATATAGGCTAGCTTTCGTATAGGCGCTCCAAGCTAAGAAGGCAGATGCGCGCGCTTTCGACGGGCCAATCAGCGATCGTTATTTTAAATTGGAGCCTGCTGAATGGCTACGAACCACCCGTTAAAAGCGCGCGCAACTCCTTTCTTGCCGTGGAGCGCCTATATTATAATATATTTGCAAACAAAACTAAAAATATGTCCTGCATTCCTGACAGGGAGTTTTCAATGACTCGTATCTTCATCATTTGAGGCTGGTTTATGTCTACTCCCTCAGATATAGAATCCGTTTTCAATTCTATATTCAAAATAAAGCTATTAAATTCACTTTCTTTCGTCCTGTAGTTTTGTTTCATGTATGCAAACATTTCAAAGTTAGTGTTTGAGAAGACGTTCTCCAACGAACTCCTAAGGGCCATCAAATTCCAACTCGCAACCTTCTCGTGGTTTGGCCCGTGATTAGGGGAGTTTTTCTCCCTGAAACTAATGGCGAGCTCTGGGTCGTCGTCGGGGAACTTTCCACCCTTACCTCCCCGACGGCGGCGACAATGACAACACGGACGGATGATGACACAGACGGAGACGACCACGACGTGGGGGAACCCCTGCCCTCCCCATACGCTTGTGGCTGGTTCTGACCAGCACAGGCCTGTACACCCCTTGTCCCCCCGCGTCATCCCTTACGTCCATCCCTTCGTCTCGATTAGCCAAGTTGCATAAATATGAGACGTTAAGCAATATAAAATAAAAGAGGTGAAGATCCTCCCATTTGTGTTAAGTGTGGCGAAGTTTTAACTATAAAACAAGTTTTAGAAACCTGTACAAAATTGGATGCACTTATGCAAAAGGGAACCAACCACCAAAACCAATATTCTGAAATAAACTGACTTTTACATTGTTGTGTGCTGTAATTTTAATTGACATCCTATCATTTTAATTTTTTGGGGTCATTTACATATTTACGATAATTACAATATATAGCAACACCATATAATTTAATTAAAGCATTTTGTGTTTAGGGCTTAAATTGGTTGTTGGTTCTGTTTTGCTTTATTGGATTATTGTAAGATACATTTTTACATAAAGGAACCAAATGGTTAATACTTTCAGATCATTATTTTATTGTTGTTATTTTGTATTAAATGAACATAAACTACAAATTAAACTTATTTGATCTAATCATTTTACGTAATGCACTACTTATAGTCGATGGTTCCTTTTTGCGTAATGAGGATTATTGCCAAAACATTTTGTACAAAAGGAACCAAGTACCAATGATTTGTCAAAACTGCAGTCACTCCTTCGTATCTGTGACATACACACTATAAAATTATTAACTACAATACGACTGATTAACTAGACATACTATATGTTACATAAGTGCCACAGATAGTCGATGGTTCATACCAGTAAGCTTACATCTTAGTTTTCAGTTATGTAGTCTTCAACTTCAAAATCGGGATTACCTCCAAAACCTTCAATATCGTCTTCAATGAGTTCGTCACTAGTAAGCGTACGATAAAAACTCTTTGCATCATTAGGAATGAGGTGCATCATAGATTTCAAGTCATTTAGTTTTGGCTCAGAAATCGGCTTTCCTTGAGGCCACAGTGGAAACAAATGTTGGACAAAGAATGGGCCAACTGGGTTCGGTTGTCGACCAGATGATTTTTTTTTTATGTCGATTTTCATATAGGTTGGTTGGTCGTGGCATGTTTTCACTAGGATGTGGTGCGGATCGTTCTTCTCAAGGCGTATCTCCCTAATTTTAAGCCAGTTGACTTTGCCACCAACATTATCTTTTTTCCGGTTGACTATTTTTTTTCGATATCCCCGGTGCTGAGAAAGTCTTCTGAACTCATTGTGGTTACTACCAGAGGATTTTTTTTCCTGCATTGTTTCATTATGTTCTTATAGTCAGTAGGCGTATATAGCCGTTGTTGGAGCTTTAGAGCTCGCTCAATGTCTCCAAAATCGCTGTCGTTGGGCAGGAAACTGTGACCAGAAATAACAAATTTGAGAGTTATGTCATTTAACTCGGGGTGGGCTTCAAGGATGGCCTTTAAGAACAAAGTCATCTTGATGTTGCGGTTCTGCCCGCCACATGAATCAGACCACAACACCAGATGTGTGGTCCCTGCATCTGCAGTGATGCAGTTGTCAATATGTTTTTTCAAACACGAACCAACTTCCTGTGCCCCACGACCAGCCTCACACAGTAACCACGATCACTTTTACCTGAGTGAACACCGCAGTTGTAAACCCAAAGTTGCCTTTTATAGAAAACTATGTTTGTAGGGATTCGTGGCAAAGGCAGAGTTTTTTGGAGGTCGAAGGTAAGGGTCTCATACGTGTCATCGACACTTGCTAGAGCCATATCCTCTTTTAAACGTTTTTGAGAAAGTTCGGCCAGCCTAATATGGTTGTCGTGCTCTTCTTGAAGAGCGTTCTTTACTTCATCATTATTACACGAACTTATTTTCGCACTCAGCGTGTCGCACAAATTACATGTATCCTTCTTCAAGGGTTTTCGATGCAAGTTAAAATCTTGCAGAAAAATTGCGTTGTACTTTGAGATTGATACCGGTTTCCTTGGACCTACCGAATCTTTGTACAACTGATACATTTTTGCAAGAGTCATGTCCGGTGCAAGATATTTTGAATCAGTCACACTACGGCAATAGTGTGACTTGAACTTTAGGAATATAGAAATATGATCTCTTACTTCTTTGATTTTATCCTCGGCTAACTTATTATGTCCGCCAGATTGACCTCTCTTATCTGTTGGAGGTTGTTTTGTCGCGCAATTTTGTTAACGCTGTATTAACCCGTTTTGTGCTTATACGGAGAGTCTGTAACAAAAAATGTACGACAAACAATATGGTCATCCATCAGGTATGTGCGAGAGAAAGCCCGTTTGTCAGGATTGTTTCCTCTTTTTCGAGAGACACACTGATCGCGCACCAAAGTGCCTATAAACAAGTTTTGAGCATTGTATGACCCCAATGCTGAAAAGTTTTCAAAAATCTGTTTACGCGTGTCAACGGAAACAGAAACACTGCAATTTTTTGGGCAATTACACTGGTAGTCGCGAAAATCCTTAGGTTCAACCTCAAGTCCTGCTGAAGTAACACATGCTTTGTTGCTGTCGCGTAAAACTTTCCTCTGTTTGCGGCTCTGGTTGCCATATTTCCTTTTTCTTCCTCTACAAGGTCTACCTTGGAACTGCTCCTCCTCATCACCCGAGTTGTCACTGGACGAGAGATGTCGGAACCGAAATCACCATCAGAGCCAACTTCAGATTCAACTCCAACTTCTGGTACATAGTCTGGGTCACTAGCAGCATCAGCAACCTCGAGATGTGGTTCAATGACGAGCTGTAAACAATATATTGGTCAGCTCTACTACGTTAATACCTAGACAGAGGGATTAGGCCTACCAACTATGTATTAATATTATAAACGGTCAATAGTTTTACCTGGTCATTCAAGATGACAGGAGTCCCTTGGTCGTCACTAGCTCCATCAGCAATATGCTCAGGGTATAGTTCAATGACGATATGTAAAAAAATATATTGGTCAGCCCTATACTACTTAAGACCTAATACCTAGACAGAGGGATTACCAACCATGTAATTATATTATAAACGGTCAATAGTCTTACCTGGTCATTCAAGATGACAGGAGTCCCTTGGTCGTCACTAGCTCCATCAGCAATATGCTCAGGGTATAGTTCAATGACGATCTGTAAAAAATATATTGGTCAGCCCTACTACTTTAATTCCTAGACAGAGGGATTAGGCCTACCAACCATGTAATTAATATTATAAACGGTCAAGGTCTTACCTGGTCATTCAAGATGACAGGGGTCCCTTGGTCGTCACTAGCTCCATCAGCAATATTCACAGGATCTGGTTCAATGACGAGCTGTAAACAATATATTATTAAGGCCAACTTTTTAATACAGACAGAGGGTTTACCCATATGAATGGTCTAGCCCTAAGAAATAAGCCTAACAGTTGATGCCTAAGAAAACTCAATGCTAATGAAGTAGGGCCTAGGGCCTATACCCGACCCTAACATAGGCTCCAAGGCCTAGGCCTAAGAACGAAGGCCTAGGCCTAAGAACGAAGGCCTAGGCCTAGACCCTACACAGCTGCTCTGGGGGGGAGGGCTCTGAAAATCCTAACTTCTATAGTTTTCATTAAAATTAGCTGATTCTTTGTGTGCATGTTAATCAAGAGTTTAAACTAATAAAAAATCCAAAGTTTTTTTTATTTTTATTAACGGCATTGTTATTTACTTTTCATTGTTGATTTAACAATGAATTAGGCGGTAGAGGTTTGCATGAGAACTTATCAACATAATTAAAAAAAATTGCTTTTAAAATGAAGTTAATAAACTAATTGAGGTACCCCGGTATGTTTTTTAATACATCGTTCAAATTGTAAAAGGTAAAAAAAATTTAAATTATGAAAATTATTTACATTTGCACATTTACATTTGTCATTTAAGTTTAGGATTTAATTTACTTAGATCTATCGAAGATACACTCTATACTAGGGGACCTTACTTTATTATTGAAGAAAATTCACAAAAAAAATCATAGCTGTAGCTCTAATATTATAGAAACTAGAGTTTCCCACGTCCTAAGAAATGTAAGAAAAAAGATTAGCGGTAAATGGCGATCAAAGTTTTAGCTAAGTTTAACCAACTATTTTGAGTTCGTAAGTAGTCTTCAAATTCTCCAGCTCCATATGTTAAACCTTCCTGCTTTTTTCTAGCCTCCTCAACTCTTACTTAGAGGTGCTGATCAAAAGGCTAACACTCGCTGTTCAGAAAACTGGTGACGTCGGCGATCTAGGCCTAGGCCCAGACCCAGAGCTTCGATACATGTGTAAATGCAAAGAATTAAGGATCGAAGTAGAACTAACAAAGAAGATAGTAGAAGAAAAGGAAAAGGTAAATACCGAAATGACAAAACGATTAAATATCCAAGCAGAGATGATAATATTACTTCAAAACATAATACGTGGTAAAAGTGAGGCTAAGGTAGTCCCACAAATAGCTGCGATGCATGATGGCGAATCGATATGTCGCAAAGATGCTAGCATGCGAGTGGATACTTCGACTGATCGACACGGCAAGATTGGTCGATTGGAACAAGGAGGCGGATGCGGCGAATCAAAAGAGAACAAGAACTCAACCTATAGCGCGATCGTGAATCGAGGCCAAAATACCAAGACGCAAGAGTTGGCTGTAATAGTCAAACCTAAATCACACGCCGCACAAGATAGCAAGAAAACAAGAGAAGAAGTAAAAAAGGCAGTAAACCCTAGTGAAATGGGAATAGGAGTGACTAAAGTTAAAGAAATCAGAGATGGGGGAGTGGTGATAGTCTGTGACAGCAGAGAAGGACTGCAGGCTCTTCAAAAAGAGACAACTGTAAAGCTTGGGAACGACTACGACATTACAAAACCAAATATAAAAAATACGGTTAAGATAATGGCTATTGGGGTTAGCAAAGAGGATGAACTAAGTGAAAATGAAAACTGGGTAAAGGAAATATGCAAACAAAATGGACTCAACACCATAAGTAACAACCGAGAAAACTTCTGCATGAAAATTGTACATATCAAGAAAAACTACAACAAAAGAACATTTAATATAATATTTGAAGTGGACAAGGAAACTAAAGAAGACGTGAGTGATAAAATTAAAATAGGGTGGAATGTATGTAAGGTGGTCGAATATATACATGTGATAAGGTGTTTTAAATGCTGCCAATATGGCCACACTATGACGAACTGTAAAAATGGACTTGCGTGCGGCTACTGCGGTGGGTACCATAAATCCCCAGACTGTACAGCAGACTCTGCTAGCTGCCTTAACTGCATACAAGCAAATAATAGATATGGTTTACAATTAAATGAAAACCACAATGTTTGGGACAAAGAATGCAAATGCTATAAGCGCATTGAACAAAAAGTAGCTCAGAGGCAAAGGTTTGGGTGATCTTATCCGGTACGGACATCTCTACACCAGACGGCACAATCAGCTTAGATATATTATTAGTTATTAGAATTATTCATTGCACTATTCCTCTCTACAGAGAATAATTGTGTCATACAGATACCATGTATTTGTCCAATGAATAAAATACTTACTTACTTACTTACTTACTTATTAGAGCTAGTTTTTTTATACGTCTCATCTTTTCAAATGCTAGCTTTGCGCGCGCTTTACTTTTAATGACGCGTCGCAAGTCTCTCTTCTTCGTAAGAGACGCGGTGGTTGTACCGGGTGAAATACCAGCATTATTCATGTTATCAGTAACAGTTTTGTTACAACCACTATTAAACGTTGAAATTGCTTCCGCTGCAGCCATGTCCACTCTTGTTTTGGACACAAAAGTGTCTTTGCCACACCTGCGCCAGATCATGCTGTGTAGGCTCTCGTTAGCATTAGAGGTTCTTCCAAGCAAGCATCTCTCGAGAAGCGAGTCCGCTGCTAATCGTTGGTACACAGGTATGATTTTCATAACTACTGGTCCAGACAGTGGCGTACCAATCCTGTCTTTGTGCTTGCCTGGTATCACATTATTTGCAAGTGCGTTATTATAAAAACACCATGATGTTTTACTATTTGGACATTTTTGATGTTGTGGCTTTATATCGGTTGATGAGCAATGATAGAGGGTTGCGTATATAGCAGTTTTCATATCATCGATGCTGTGCAAATTATTCCTAATTGCCTTACCATAGTAAGCAGTGAGTGAAGTTATAGTGGCTTTTTTTAGACTACCGTACGAATGACCTCCGAGAGTTACTTTTTGTGCTTTCCAGTGGGTCACTAAGGTTCGAAGAGCAGTACCTAATCTCTTGGATACATGATTTATGCACTCTTCTTTTTGCAAAACGATTTCAGGGCCATAAATACTTTCCTTAGTAAGGTGGTTAAAAGTTTTAGCATCACTGTCAGATAACAAGGTGGTGTAACGCATGCCAAATGACTCCGAACGTCGCCACAGGTGGTCTGCAGCCGCAACTTCCATTGCTGGGGATGAACCGGAGTAATTATTGTGGCATGTACTCTTATGCCCTTCTAGCCACAAGAGAAATTCGGGAGAGGATTTACCTAAAGACTTTTTTGTGGTTTCACATGACTGACAATACTTGGAAAGTACAATATAATCCACAACATAGCCTGTCAATAAATCTACAACTGCCGCAACACAGTAAAGGGACGTGAAGCCACGCTTGTGCCAAGTTCCATCATAACTTACACCAATGTGAAGTACATCATCAAGTTTCAAAATAGGGTCTAAGTCCATGTATGCTTCCCTCACTTTCTCACGAGCACTTGTAAGAAAAGACGTTGAATCGGCAACAACAGTGTGTAAGCTTTTCAAGTGACTTCTAAAACATGTGCCACCTAAGGGATTCATATTCATCATAGTACAAAATTGTTCCATCCCACTATACCCCCTTCCCATATGGTTGATTGCTGCTGTTGCCCGTCTATTGACATCAAAGACTGATCGACTAGACCCTGTTTTCAACCTTGGTGATGTATAAATAGACTCACTTATGTCCCCACATGATTCGCAAGTCAAGTCGATTTTATGTGCAAACCCATGTGATTCTGATTTTGTTGCTGTCAACCCCTTGCAATTACAACTAGGACATAATGTTAATTTTACCAGTTGAGAATATGATTCAATATCGGTCATTATATATTCAGGGGGTTTAGTTGTTATAGGCCCTAGAGGCAAATTGTGAGTTACCGATTCACCGACAGTCGAGTAAAGTGCCTCAATCCGGATGCTCTTTTTAGCGACAAAACCATCATCCATTTCATCTGTATCAATGTTTGTTTCTTGAGGAGTGCAAGGACCAGGACTAGGCCTAGGGCTAGTTACAGAAATACTATCTGTGACAGATTGGTCCATTGTTTCGATTCCAGACATGCAATCTGAATCTGACATGTCTCCTTGGCCTAGAACTATAGGCCTACCGGTATGCCCTAACTGACTTTGTACATCGACATGGCAAGGCATAGGCCTAGAATCTAGGCCTACTGTTGAAGAATTACTAGGTCTATTTGATGGACCAGCTACATCATTAGAACTAGGCATACTTACCTGCAGACAGTTATTATTAGGCCTAGGGCTGTTTGGCATAGTGTCAGACCTAACCTCAACAACATTATCTGTATTGCTTTCCACAGAAAGCCAGCGCTTTGCCACATTATGTGTCGCTGTTGAAGACTTCTTTACTTTATTCTTCTTCCGAACTGCTCTTCCTTTTCGTCCCATAGTTAAATAGTAAGAACACAATGTAAAAAACACTTAGAAAGTACTAGTTTGACCACACGTATTATAAACAAAAAATCACGGTCAAAGCAATCAGTTTCAAAGATTTCTAGCTAAAAATTTCGAAACAAAAGTCTTCATATCTTAGTTTTCTAACATCTTTGATATGACAGTCAAGTGCTTCTACCTGTCGTCAATCCTTGTAACTTCATCAAGACACATAACCGCGAGATTTGAAATGAGAAATTCATACAAAATCTATCTGCAGTTTCGCAAACGCTACAGGCCTATCCGTTGAGCAAATACCAAGCATCCAAGCACGCAAATTACTACACCTTGCGCTTGAATAATTAACATAAGTACCCTTATAATGCACATACAATGATTCTGCAATATATATTAGAATTATAACTAGACGAATTATTTTAATATAAAAATTTAAAAAATCAGAAAAAAGTTGGTTTTGACCAGATTTTCAGCGCCCTCCCTCCTTACTTTTCGGCTATTTATTACAAAATATAGGGCGATAGGCCTAGGCATAGGCCTTCATATTATGGTGTTGACATATTTTTACATGAGAGTAAAGCTGTTCCTTAGCACATATCTTGGTAATTCTTAAATACACTTCATAGGCCTATGACTGGACAACACTAACCTAAAAATGTCATAACAAAGGCTAGGATTTTTACTAATGATGATACATAAACTTACTTTATTGACTTCGATCTTCTTTCTTTCTTCTTCTAGCTTCTGTAACCCTAGCTGGAATATTTTTTCACCTCTACATGATGCCATTATAACTTTAAAGCAGCTTGAAAGTGCCAGACAATCACAGAAAATACCAATACTAGCTTTGAAAGTAAACAAACAATGGCCATTGGTTCCCTTTTGCAAAATGCAGAAACCCACATAGCTGCCTTAGTAGTTGGTTCAATACTCCATAGATAGCAGCACAATGCAGATAGGAGTTGGTTCTAATTTGCAAAATGTGCTTTGACATGTCTTTGAATTTTATCAGTAATAAAGCGCAATCGAAAAATTTGGTGGTTGGTTCCCTTTTGATTGATTTTAAACTAAAACCTAATTTAAAAGAAATTTTATCTAGTGAATCTGAGAATATAACCAATGTTTTTAAATATCTGAAATCAGAAAAGTTGTATAATAGAATTTAAAAAATAACACATCGCTCTAAAAGAGAATACGGGCACTAATAACCTTAGTGTTGTGTGCCCTTAAACCCTAATAACTAACTAACTAACTGTTACAAGCAGTGTTTCTTCATTGTTATTACGCAATTTGTAAAGGTCTATGTGTTTCGGTTTGTCTCTTTGCGTAGGTGGCAATTCCAACTCGCAACCTTCTCGTGGTTTGGCCCGTGATTAGGGGAGTTTTTCTCCCTGAAACTAATGGCGAGCTCTGGGTCGTCGTCGGGGAACTTTCCCCCCTTACCTCCCCGACGGCGGCGACAAGGACAACACGGACGGATGATGACACAGACGGAGACGACCTCGACGTGGGGGAACCCCTGCCCTCCCCATACGCTTGTGGCTGGTTCTGACCAGCACAGGCCTGTCCACTCCCTGTCCCCCCGCGTCATCCCTTACGTCCCACCCTTCTCTCGATTAGCCAAAGTGCATAAATATGAGACGTTAAGCAATATCCAATCAATCAATAGGTTCTCAAGTCAGTGGTCAACAGGATAGGTACCTTACGGCCTCGTTTCCCTTGCACCTCGAATCTCGTGAGGCTGTTCACAAGTCGCTTCTCTACTTTGCTTAATGTTTTTTTTCTATGTTTCCTTGTTATTTTTTTGTCTGTGGATCACGATCCATGTACGTGCTGAACATAATTCTTTCAGCTTTTCCAGCTCTTCGTCTGTTGAACATAAGAGTTTGTGCGAGAGTTGTCTCGTTAAGGTTTGACCAATTATTGGTGTTGCAGATGGTTTTCAGCGCTGGTGTACTAAATCCATAAAAGTTAAAGAAATTCCATAAAAATTCTAGAATCTTTGTTTTTACGTCCTCAGTTCCAAAATTGCATTCATAGATTTTGTTAAGACATGTTTGGGCCTAGTATTTGGCTTGCTGTTCAATACTAGGATAACAATGCTCTAAAAGAATCTTTCATGATTTTCATGTTAAGTTATGTAAGAATCGAATAGGTTGTAGGTGATATAATATTTGCAAATAACATCCCATAACAGTCTTTTTCAACTCTCGTAGCACAATTTTTTTTACCTTCCTCCTTGTTAGCTATCGAAAACTTTTCATCCCACTTGATCGGCGTCCAGTGTGATACCGTTCACTTCACCCCTCTCTGTCTCTAACCTAGCAATTATGGGTGCAAGCCTAGGGTCCTTAGCTGAAGTTCCCCCCACTTGCCATTGTCAGTTAAATCGCTTTTCGCTATCCACTTCGGGCTGAAAGGTGTGACGACCTCGCGATTTTTTCTGCACCCCTTAGAAGTTCCTCTTCCACATCCCTTGGGTTTGTGTTCGTCAACCAATTTTTCGTGCAATATTATGGACCCCACCCCTGCAAAAGTGCTCTAGAGTCTAGACAAGCCTCCCTGCCAATTTAAACGCAAGTACGATAACCTCGCTACAATAGAAAATTTTCTTTTCACTACCATTAAATGCTTTGTGTGGCTCGGGTCTTGTGGGGTTAGCGTATCTGCTTCCAATGCAGAAGGTCCGGGGTTCGTTTCCCCTAAAGTCAAAAGTTTTTTAAAACTTCTGATTTGGACTTCAGTCCATCAGTTCTTGCTTAGGAGTTTGAAAAGGTGATTTTGGGAGCCGTCCTGGCAACAAAGCCATAAAAAATTTTCAAGGTTCTAAATGGGCCCTTTTGTTTTGGGCTTGATTGGGGGTGTTCGCACTGTCCATACCACGATTGCTATTTTTTCCTTTTTAAAAATATCGATTTTGGGGTTTGGTTACGCTCATCGTCGATTGCGTGGGGGCCTGCGGGGTTGGCTTGGTCGTTTTGATTTAAAGCCCCCCACGGAAAATCAGTTATAACTGAGTGGGTAGACTCTAAAAAAATTTTATTTTTTTATTTTTTAATGACACTTCTAAGACTCTTTGGGCTCCGCATCAACAAAATTTTTTAAAAAAGCTTCAAGACTTAACGTGCGCATCGATATGCCCTCGCCCCCCCGCACCTTTTTGACGCCCACCTCCCTTCCGTTGTGGCGTTGCGCTCCATGGGCTTGTTTTTTCTTGTCGCGGCGGAGTGCTTTGTCCCCGCTCTACCATTTTTATTGCTGGCCCCCACAGTCGGAGTTGCTTCTGTTACGGCGGGTTAAGCAGTTTTTGTGTTAGTCGTATATTTTTTTTTTAAGTGGGCTGTCTGTTCTGTTAGACTAAAAACTTTTTTGTTCTTCATTCTCCCCCTGTTTTTTCGGGAAAGGGGTTCGTTTTTCCAGGTTTTGCTTTTTCTTTTTCTTTCCGTACACCCAGCGGGGTTTGTTTTCCCGAAAGTGCTGTATTGAGAGCCATTGTATACCTTTTTATGAGGGGAATAGTGCCCGTTAAATTTTAGCAGTTCATTTTTTTAAAAAAATAGGTTTTGCTCGGGGTACGACAATGACAGCAGGGAGGGATGATGACACAGACGAAGCGACCACGGCGTGGGGGAACCCCCCTGCCCTTCCATACGCTTTGGCTGGTTCTGCCGCAAAAATGCCATCCCTTGTCCCCTTGCGTTCCCCCCGTTCCCCCCCCGGGAAAAAGAAGTAAACTGGTGGTAACCACATTAGGGGGAAAAGTTTTATTTGAGGCGTGAATAATCTTTGCTTTTAAGCCCCCTTAAATACAATATTTATACTAATAAGACTTTCGGCAAAACAGAAAAAACATGACTTGTAATTACCATCAACATTCTTATAAAAAGTAAATTTTTATTTTTTTCTTTTTTGCACGGCCTCGTTGATCAGGGGGAAAATTAAATATCATATTTCTTTTGGAAAGTCTCCTTTTTACGGTTTCCAAAAACATACGGTCAATCCCAAAAAACAATATAAGAGTGAATAACTGTTTTTTTTTTAGCATAAGCCCGTTTTGGAGGACATTATTAGAAATAATATCAGTTTTAAAAAAAAAGTTGCCCGATGGGGATCGAACCCCAAACCTTGGTTAACCAAAAAATAAAAATAGCAGTTTAAGGGGTGTGTCTTATGTCTGGGTAGCTAAATTTGGCAAGTATGGCGCTTAAGCCAGAGGTGCTGGGTTTTCGATCCCCAGTCGGGGCAACTTTTATTAAAAACCCCTTCTTTTATAAATAAGAGTGAGGGGCCGAACTAGGGGATCGTTTCGCAAAACGAGTGATTTATTTCTGTCCCTACGAACCCTCAAAAATGACATTTTTAAGGCTTAACTCGTCGTGTGTGACTGGCAGCAGTCTGACGGAAAAATTATTACATATTATTTTAACATATGCTATTACAAAAAACACAAGGAAAATTATTTAAAATATTATGGCTGGGTAAATGAATTTTAATAGTTCTCGTGGAGAAGTTTTAAAAAAAATTTTACTTATTTTTGAGATTCTCTAGTGGTAAGTGTGTTTCCTCAGGGGGGATTGTACGGTGGATTTGTTTTTTGTGTGCAAAGTTATGAAATCTGTTTTTTGACTTCGTAAGACTGGGGGGCTTTGTTGAGAAATAACATCAACAGTCATCGGAACCAAAATGCTGTAAGCGTTGTAGTTTTGGGTATTTTTCAGAGAAGTATTAAGGGCTGCAATAAACCATTTTTCCCTTTTGGGAATGAGTTCAATTTCATAAAGACAAGAGAATTTGGCCTTTTTGGGTCGTCTTCCCCCTTGATTAGGGGGGGGACGGGCCCTTCAAAATACCGAAAATTTAGACTTTATAAAAAATTTCCATACGAGCCAACCCGATATTTTTTGGAAGTCACCCAGAAGTGAAATTGGAAACTGATTTGGTTACTACTAACACTATCCAAAAAGTCCTGGGCCTTACCTAGCCCTTTTCCCCATAAAACCTTTTCCATTGTCACCCTCCTTTTTCCTTTGTAAAGTACCCTTTCCTATCCCTAATGTCGATCTTTCTCTCCTAGGCTGTGGGTTTGGTGGGGGAGGATCTCCCTCCCCCTCCCCCCAACAAAATAGCTAAACAAATTTAAATTTAAAGTTTTTAAAAATATAGTAGGTTTACTTTTTAAAAGATTTCATTGACTATAGGCCCTTCTGCTTGGAGAGGGGACTTTAATTCGGGGACCAAAAAAGCCCAATATTTAAAATTTATATCTCCCCTCCCCTCCCCGCATCTTTTACCAAGAGCTTTCTTTTTTTCGTTAATATTGTGTTTGGAGCGGGTTTGTCCTTCATAAGGCATTATCGAGGCGCATCTTCTGTTGCTAGTTTCACAGCCTCTAGTGCTTTTACGGGCCTTTCTTTTGATCTGGGTTTCCCCATTTGTAGTGATTTTGGTTGGAATTTAAAAAGTACCCAAATGATTTTTTTTTGAAGTTGTATGTGTTTTGGCCTTTGTCGGAGAGTAGGCTTAGTGGGTTCATTTTTTCCCCTACCCTTAAAAAAATTAGTAGCAAACCCTGTCCGGGCTTTTGGGTCAGGCCGGGTTTTTTTATTAATGTGGAAAGGATATCCAATGTTTTAGGAGGAAAAAATGTGGGAAGCATTATTTTGAGCAAGAATTGCTTCAAAATGATAAAAATGAAAAAAGATAAGATTGGATTTTGGGAAGGGTTTGTAGGATTGTGCCCTGCATATCAAATTGGTTCCCACTTTTACGTCACCAGTGCCAAACCATTTGAAACGTATTAGCCCCCTTTTCCCAACAAATGTTTTTTTAAGGAAACCTGGCAATAATAAAGGGACGATTATTTGAATCTAAGCGCTTGAATTGTAAATTTTTCCCCCTTTCACTTGCTTCAGTGATGATAAAACAAACTGTTTTGCTTTTTTTGGGAATTCAAGTCGATTATTTAATCTGGGTAATCTGTTTTTAAAAAGAAATGCGCTGTTAGAAGACGAAGTGGAGAAATACTTCTCCCCAGTAAATTTATTAATTTATTGCGTTGTACAAACAGTTTTCAAGGCCTTTTGTTTTAAAACTATATTATTATTATTTTTTTTTTATTATTTTTATTTTATTATTTTATTATTTTTTTATTATTATTTTTAATGTTTTTTTTTGGGGTAATCTTTAATTTTAAGAACGATAAGAGATTCTTCGAAAAATTTACTGTAGGCGAAAAAGCTAAATGCACAGAAGGGAAGTTGGTAGCCTACTGGTGATAAAAGCAACATCTTAAAGGGTTTTGGTTTATAAAAAAGGAATTTGGGTTTTAAAAAGTTGCAACCGGGTTTGGAAACAGCTTTCGGGTCCCTCTGCTACAAAACAGCAGTACTAATATGTAAGTAGGGCTACTGGGCAAGAGCAACTTGGTCCTGGTACCGAACCCATTGTGTACCTTCATGTAACCTTTTCCGTTTTGGGCCCTGTCTACAAATATATCGACCTTGGAAATTCTTTTCATGACAATGATTTGAAAAACACATTTAACTTTTTTAAAACCGTTTTTACATTCATAATGGTCAATAAATTCTTGGAGGCGCAAATTTAACTTTGCCTTTAAAAGCCCCCCTAACTATACTACTACAATACTAATACTAATTAACTAGTTATTGTGCCGTTATTTAAAAACCAGTATTGCTTATTAAAATTTTGTGCAGTACCATTGGATTTAAAAAAAAAAAACAAAAAAAACAGGCATAAAAAATAAAAAATCAGCAAGTTTTGGATCCCCAAACTTTTTGACTAGGTATTATGGGGAAGGGACTTTAGTTCATCTTTTAATGAAAACTATGTAAAATTGTAAATATGCAAAAGCAAGCAGCTAATGGCAAATTAATGCTTTTGCAGAAATCCTGTAACACTTAACTAAAAAAAAAAGATAAAAAAATCCACTTCACATTACTGTCTTGACTGGGGCCCTCCAAAACTTGGATTTTCCCCCACTGATTCCCCAACCCCCGCTCGGCCGGCATATTTATTTCTCGGGGCCCTCAAATTCCAACTCGAACCCTTTTCGTGGTTTTTGGGCCCTGATTAGGGGATTTATCTCCTGAAAACTAAAGTGCGGTCGGGTCGGTCGGGGAAATTTTCCCCTTCCCCTTTTATACCTCCCCCGGCCGACAACGACAAACGGCGGATGAAAGACGGAAACGATTCGACTGGGGGACCCCTCCCCCCCCATCCTTGTTTGGGGGTTTACCAGTACGGCCCGTCCACTCGTCCCCCGCGCATCCTTAGTCCCCCCCTTCGCTCGATTAGCCTAGTTCAAAAAATGAGCGTAAAGCAATTCCAATCAATCCAAATTTTTCCGGCTTTAAATTTTTTTTTGGTTTCTTTCGGAAGATCGTGTACGTTTTGGGGTGTTTTTACCCAAAATTACCGTAGTATTTCAAAAAAGGTGTGGGACAGGACGTTGTTGGAGTAATAAAAGACCTTCTTGATGTTGCCAAACCCCCTTTCAATTTCGCCATGCTGACTGCGTCATTTAAAAATTTTTAAATTTTTGAAGTCAAACTTAAGTATGAAAATTTAAAATTGTTGTAAAGTAGTATGTATAGGCCAACTATGAGGTAAATGATATGCACAAAATATGATATTGCATTTTTCATTTTCTCATATAATACTACATGATTATATTTTTTTACTCAGGGTGTTTTTAATCCGCATTAATTACGAGAGCGCATGAATAGCATTAATGTTAAAACTCGGCCCCGGGCCATTTCATTTCGAAGGGGGTTTCAAAGAAAATAGAAAATATATGGTTTTGGATATCTTCCTTATGAGATCTTTGGAGAAAATAGGGGTGCGAGTCCCGACCGGTACGATGGGCTTCCCCCTGCATAAGGAGGGCCTTTGGAAAGCCATTTGGCCCTTTTTTCCCTTTACATATTTTTTAATTTTTTCACGGGAAGGGCCCCAACCCCAATTTAATTTTTTTTCTAGGTTTCAGTTCTTGAAAAACTAAACAATCTGAAAAGGATATCAAATGTAATAGTACCTACTCCCCCACTAATATGTGGCCAGGGTCCCTTTAGTTTTGTGAATAACTATTGTTCACTAAATGATGCTAAATTGGGCTGATTTTCCTTACTTATTGCAAAAAAACAGGCAATATGCCTTATTGTTTTTTCCCGCAATAAAAGCAAAATTTTCAATTTTTCAATTGGCAAATTTAAATTTTTTAATTTTTCCATTGAAATCAATACAATTTGGGCAATGAAATCAAAATTTCTGTTTTTCGGGGGACCCTTTTATTGTTATGTGCGCCCCCTGAGAATTTCCCCATGATGAAAAGTTAGGGTCACCATTTTTGTAATCTCGCCGTTTTAAAATTTTTATTTTGATTTGAGGGGTTCACGGTTAATAATTGGAATCAATACCCGGGTAATGCTAATAAGATAAAATATTGAAAGCACAGTGTGATACAATGGTGTAGACAAACGAAATTGTATAAGGAATCTCTCTAAGAACGGTTTCTCTGGTAAGAGCCCCCAGCCCACCTTACAATGCCTTTTTTGGTAGCTGGATAAAAGCAGTAACGAAAACTTTTTTTTTATTGGCTGATTGAAACAAAACATAGTTATTGGGAACATTAATCACGGAAGCATCCCTAGTTTTGTGGAAGACAGATGTTTGTTTAAACAAGCACGTTTGACTGGAATGTAGGCTTGTAAAAAACATTTTCGGGGAAAATACATAGCCGAGGGGGGCCTGGCTCATTGTAATAAAAACATCATCTGAAGGAAGTTAAATGTCAACAAAGTCCTATGTAGCTGGAACAAAATTTTTGATACAAATGATATAACACAGGTTTGACAAAAGGAAGTGTAAATTTCCCAAAAGACACCCCTAACTTGAAATGTTAACAAAGCTCATGAAAGTAAAAACAGGTATTGTCAAAAGGAAGTAGTAAAAACTAAAAATGAATCCCAGCTATACCTGGGGTGTTTGTAGAACAGAGTTTTTTAAGATCGCCTAGAACAAAGAAGAGTGAAAAAAAAATAGGGTGCAAGTGTAAATAAAGTTGAAAGCACCACGAACACTCTGGAGCCAGCGGTTTAGCCGAGCTCGTTTAACCGGTTCCCACTCGAACACCGAAGTTAAGCAGAATCGGGCGTGGTCATGGGTAGAGTGGGTGACCGCTCTACTCTGAAACTCACATATTTCCCCTGGTTAGAGAGATGGGGGTTCGAAAGTAGTGTAACGGCTTTGTACTCCTCGACGTCTGCTGGCAGTCCGGGTTAGTGGGGAGGAACCTAATGACTGTCAAAGTTACACCCTCCTGTCGGAGGGGACGTTAAGCCGTTGGTCCCCCCCGTACTTTTCGAAAGGAGTAGGGTACGGCCCGGTACCCCGGGTTCCCCTCCTCCTTTGTTTATACTTCATCCCCATCATCACCACTATCGTTCGATTACCCCCAAATGAAAAAATATGGCGTTAAGCAAAATTAATCAATCAATCAACAAACACTCTGACCGTGCATATGTAATTACTACATGCCATGGGTGGCTTCAAAACCTCCCCCTTAAAAAATAAAGTATCCTGACTTTTTTTAAACCAAGTAGGGACAAGTGCCCCGGTAATGAGACACAATTATTCTGAAAAACACTAAAAGGAAAATTTTTTTTTACCAATTATAAATGTTTAAAACACAATTATTTTTGAAAATACTACCAAAAGGGAAACCATCAATTACCAATTCTTTAAGTATCAAACCAAATTTAAATTTAAAAATACTACCCAAAGGGAAAAAAATAATTACCAATTACTTATTGTATCAAAAACAATTAATTTTTAAAACACTTTTCAAGGCAAATTTTATTCCAATTCGTATTAAAAAACCCCAAATTTTTTTATGAATTCCTTTTCGACCAGAAATTCGTCGACCCTTTGGGCGGAATGTCTGCCTCCAAAAACGTGCTCCACGGGGGCAACAGAGAAGTCAAAATAGCCCTATGGGTTTTATGCTCCATCAAATCATCATTTGAAATTTTTTATTTTAACAATCAAAGCTTAGTTTCTGCACTCCGCCGGGGCAGCAACGTGGGGAAAAATTTTCCCAAAGATAGCATAACAACTGGTAATAAAAAAATGCCAACAACAAAAATAATAACATAAGTCAAACAGAATAAAGTCCAAAATTTGTTTCTCAGGCTTGTTTTCTGACCTGCTTTTTCAAACATTTTACTTATTTTACTTCTTAAGGTTGCAAATTTAATTCATCCACAGATTCTGAAGGCTAAAAATAGATTTAACTTTTAAAAATCATATTTTGTTTAATTGTTTTTTAATCTTCACAAAAAATCCAAATTAATGTCAAATGGCGGGGGACATAACTACAGCAATTCATTTAGTAAGTATTCTTGGGATAAGCATTGCGAATTACGTACGCCTCAAACCTTATCCAAAGAAAAATTTCCTGTCCCTTCAAGTATAACACAATTGGTTTTAAATATCCGTAGGATTTGCAAGGGTTTTTAGATTTAAAGGGAAGGAAATAAACAGCCAAATGTTAGAAGTTTTTCAATTTCATCCCCAAAAACCTTTTTAGCGTTACAAAATTTTTATCGCAATTAACGGTATAAACCCTTTTCAAACTGGTCAATTTACCTATTCTCATGTTGTGGGCCAATACAATGGAGATTTTGCTAATAAAATGATCGTCCATAGTTTTTTTACCTCTTTTAGTTCCATTTTTCGATAGCCAGGTAATGGTTAATTTTATCTACGCCAAAAAATCTGTTGGGTTTTATAAACAAATACTTATTTCCCCCATTTTCATGGGAAACGGGAAAGCTTAAAAAAAGGTGAAGTCTCCCGGGCGGATAAGGAAAAATATAATAAACCAACCTATTATGTTTACAAAAAGTTCGTTCTTGGGGTCCCTTTTGGGCTAAAGAGTGCGCCGAGGGGCCCAGAAAAATATGAAAAAAACTAAGAAGGTCTAGAAGGGGTATTTTGTTTCATGGATGTTTTGTTTTTAGGTTCTACAAAGAAGAACATAATCCCCCGGCTTTAGAAAAAACTTCAGAGAGCTCAAAAACAAACTTCAAATTCTTGAATCAAAATTACTGTTTGGAGTAAATTTCCATAGAATTCATGGAATCAGGTTCATCAAAAAGGTGTCGAAATTCAAAAGTCAAAAAAGAAGCTATCAACGCAATCGAGGTCCGCAAAACAAGACGGGGCTCCACGTTCCTGGGAAGTCGATTTTTTTGTGCAAAAATTATACCCAATTGGCTGACCAAAAATATCATTACTCAGCTATTGCATAAAAATAACGAATATGTTTGGGCCCCGGGTTAACAGCAAAGCTTTTAAAGTTAAAAATCTAGTAACCAATCACCAGTGTTTCATTTTTTGATAAAAAACAAAAAAAAAACAAACCCGTCGGTGGGGGGGTCCCTTTTTTTACAGGACACGTCCTATAGGGTTGCCTTTGGGTCTTTTAAAACCACACAAAAAGCGTACCTCAGATCGTAAGGAATTCTTTCCATTATTTGGGGGTGTGAACTTCCCTTTCTATTTTTAAAGGAACTGTCTTCACAGTAGAAACCGACCACAAGCCCATCGGTAGTCAAAAAACCGCGAGAAAATGTCCCCAAAACAGCGTCGCTTGCATCCCGTGTGGGTCCAGCAAATTTGCACCCCAAAATTTTAGCGCATTTTGAAAAGGCTGGTTTGGCTTGCGGGGGTTTTTGGGTTTTTTTTTGGTTTTGGAAACCCCCCCTTTTTGAATGAAAAAAATTTTTTTTTCCCGCTTTCTTTAAGGTTGTTTTTGGCCCCCTAGGGGCTTGTTAAGACCCCCTGCAGTGTGATATCCTGCGTCTGCGTGGTGTAGGACAGCTCCATAAATGATTGTATTGTAGTGTCATCCCTGTCATTCTTGCCTTTTATGTGTTCTTCCTGGAGCCATTCTCGTTTTTCTCCTTGTGATTCTACTGTTTCTTCCTGGAAGGGATTCCGGCAGGAAGTCGATAGTACCATATTTGTCTTCTTTCGAGCACCTCCTTTTACCCGCTGGTTCATGGTCTACATTTTCGTCGGTCACAAGACTTCTTTTTGCCTTACTTTTTAAAGCAAGTAGCCTAGTTGCCAGTTTTCTTTGGAGTAGATCACCTCCAACTCCCAAACTTTCACTTTCAGACTCTTTCAGCTTCAAAGCAAATGACTTTGGGTACTTTTTACATATGCTTTCCGCCATTGTTTGTACAAATTCTAGGCCTGGATATCCCATTACATGATACATCTCGTTAGACAAGATGACTACCATTTCCGAGATATCGGATTTTGTGATTTCAAAGTTCTTTTCGAATTTCGATTTTACTAAAGAACTGAATTTACTGTAGTGTAATGAATCTCACCTATTCACCAAACAATAAATACAAAACTACAATTAAAAATACAAAAGACTTACAGGTTGCCTCGGCTGCAGTCGGTAGAACACGGCTTGTTAGGTCTGGCTCAATAGACCTAACCAGCTGTCAGAAAGTTTATAAATACAAGGGAGATGAGTGATCAAACAGGAATAATAGCCTAGAAATGAGAGATGAAATATTAAGTTGACAATTTAATTGTGTCCCAAAAATCAGACAATTATACAAGTTATAGGTAGGCTTAGCCTACAAGGGAATCAAATGTCACTTTTAGTGATATGTGAAATTAGGCGTACAAATTATGCAATGGAATATAGGTTACAAATTATACAGTGAAATACAGTGAACAAGTTATACAATGAAATACAGGTTAATATCAGGTCCTTTGGGCCTATAAAAATGGCATGAAAGCCTCGCTTAAAGTTCAGTTCTAAATGTTTTTACCAGGTCCTTTGGGCCTATAAAAATGGCATGAAAGCCTCCGTTCCTCTTTCAAAAGTTCAGTTGATAATGTCCAATAGCCCTTAGGCTTTCGTTATTATATTAATAGTTCAGTTAAAACGTTATTACGTACCAATATCCGCCCTTAGGCTTACGTGCTTTGTAGAGCTGTAGTTTGTCTGAAGTGGAGTTATAGGCCTAGGTCCCCTAGACCGAATCCCAGGTGTAGAAGTCCAAATCGAGTCCCAGAATCACGCCCGCGAGTCCCAAGTCTTGCCTCAATCGTGAAAGTTCCTTAGAAGGTAATTGTATGTGTTAATTAAGTAATTGTCGGCGTCTTGGGTCTTCTCGGATGGCGTCCTTCCTGCCCTCGATCAGCACATCCGTGCTCGTGTATGGCTAGATGGATTCTGTGGCGTCTGCCGTGGAAGTTTCCAGGAGTTCTTACTGATGATGTCATAAAAGAACATTCGAATGTTCTAGAACGTTTATTGCGCATTTAGAATTACTTAAAGCTCATTTTCGCAAATCACGCGTAGTAGCTTGCAAAACTGCAGAGTCACTGCCATGTTGTATATAAAATTATCAGAACTGTAGTTGGTCGACAATGCACTCTATCGGTGGTTGGTGAAACTAATACGCTAGATCGCAGCACCTGTTATATATTGGTTGAAATGTCGATGGTCCATTCAATGGTCGATAACTGTTCGATCGACAATGTGGTTTCCGTGCGTTACGCTAGAAGGCGCAGCACTTGGTTTGTAAGTTGGAGAACACACGGGTTAAAATACGCGTAAATATTTGAATTGGTGTTTTGATACGTAATTGTTCGCAGTTGTTTTGACACTAAAGAATTCACTGTTGTTGTTGTTGTAGTTGGTTAAACGGGATAAGCTTAAACAAGGTGAAGTCTCCTGGTCGGACTAATGGAATAAGTATCAATACAACCAACCTATTATCGTTCACAAACGTTCGTTCTTAAGGCTCTCCTTTGGACTAAAGAGTGCGCCTGAGGTGCTCCAGAAACATATGAACAAACTCATAGAAGGTCTAGAAGGAGTATTGTGTTACATGGATGATTTTGTTGTTTATGGTTCTACCAAAGAAGAACATAATCAACGGCTTGAGAAATAACTTCAGAGAGCTCAAGAACATAACTTCAAATTCTCTGAATCAAAATTACTGTTGGCAGTAAATTCCATAGAATTCATAGGACATCAGGTTACATCAAATGGTGTCGAAGTTCAAAAGTCAAAAATCGAAGCTATCAACGCAATCGAGGCTCCGCAAAACAAGACGGAACTACAGCGGTTCCTAGGAATGATCAATTTCCTGTGCAAATTCATACCCAATATGGCTGACCAAACATATCACCTACGTCAGCTATTGCATAAAAGTAACGAATATGTTTGGACCCCGGTTCAACAGCAAAGCTTTGAAAATCTTAAAAATCTAGTAACCACATCACCAGTGTTGTCATTTTATGATAAAAACAAAAAAAAACAACTCTGTCGGTGGGGGCGGTCCTTCTACAGGATCAGCGTCCTATAGGGTATGCCTCGGTGTCTTTAACACCCACACAAATGCTGTACCCTCAGATCGATAAGGAATTCTTAGCCATTATTTGGGGATGTGAACACTTCCATTTCTATTTATATGGAACTGTCTTCACAGTAGAAACCGACCACAAGCCGCTACTCGGCATAGTCAAAAAACCGGTCGAGAAAATGTCCCCAAGACTACAGCGTCTGCTTGCATCCCGTCGTGGGTCCAGCAATTACGCACTCCAAATTGTAGCGCATTTTGAAAATGGCTCGGCTTCGTTGCGTAAGTGACTTGGTGATGACTTGCCCGCTTCCTTTTAGTTGTTTCTTCGCGTACCACACCATTTCTCTGTCCTGATAGCTGACACATTTTATTATTATTGGACGTGGGGCAGTCTGATCTTTCTTTAGAGGTCCGATTCTATGGCAGTGGTCAATCATCATGTCAGACGTCTCGACATTGAGTTAATTGCAAATAACATCGTATGCCGTTTCATAAACATTCTCCCGGGCAACTTCAGGAACTCCCTGGATGATGAGACAGTTCCTGCGTCCGTACTGTGATTTTGTCGTCTAGTGATGTTACTTGTTCAGTGATCGCCCGGAATTTCTCTTGAAAGGTGTCAAATCTTTTAGAGAAGATATCTTTGAAGTAGGCAAATAATTTTTGAATGGTTTCTAGTGCTGTTGAAGTGTTTTCTCTTTCAGTGTTGGTGTCTGTTTGATTATGAGTATTTTGTGCCACAGCATCTTTTAGCCTAGTCCGCGAGAGTACTTCTCATTTCGACTTGGAATACCTCAAGATGACGCGAAGTTTCCTGCAGATTCTCGTTCACTTGCTTTGTGGACAGGGGAGACATCTTGCGGCGGAGTGGTCTCGGCGGACGGTCGGTAATTCGGGGGGCGGGGGGAGATGACCTGTGCTTAGAGGGCGGTACTGGTGTCCGTGCTACGGAAGCCGTGCGATTAGGGTTGCTGTGTAGACAAGGGATGACATGCTAGCTTTGGTGGTTGTATAAGATGAATTACATGAGATTTGGTGTCAGTTGGAGATAGAAAAATACTTACGTAGATTTACAGCAGCGTTTTGGCAGATCTTGCTGGACGTTTGACTTTGATGTTAGAGAAACTTGAGGTCTTTTGGCAGAGCACTTACACTACTGAACTCGTCGATGCCGCCGTCGACGCCGCAACAAATCAGTTTTCACTTTTGAGCGCATGTTGCTTGGCATGCTAGAATAATTTATACAAACAAACGAATCCGTTTTTAGAGCATGTTGCTTGGCATGCTAGAACAATTTTTCCAATCAAACGCATCACTTTTCTCCTCGTTGCTTTGCATGCTGGAGCCATTTTTTTATTGCAGCCTCAATTTCTTAGTGTGTTGCGTTTTTCGTCATAACATTTTGTTGCACAGCAGATTTGTATAGAAGAAAAATGAATACTTCTAACCTACTCTAATTAGTGCAAAAGTTATTTTATATGTAGTTTTTTGTGTCTGCCTCTTTGTAGGCTCCAAAACTATTAGCCAAGTTGCATAAATATTAGACGTAAAGCAATACCCAATCAATTAAACAGAAAAAAATGTGAATTGAATTTAAAGTTCAGCCTTTTATTACAGAAGTTTGTCCAAGGCAGCTTTCAAATTCATTTCCTTCCACATGACCTTACTTTACTAATGAGTTTGGCGCAACTGACGTCACCAAGCGTGAACTCGACTAACAAGAAGCACTTACACCGTTCTATCTCTATGGGTAGGGTTCTAGGCTCGAACCAACTCGCAACCTTCTCGTGGTTTGACATGTGAGTAGGGGAGAATCACTCCTTGAAACTAATGGCGAGCTCTGAGTCGTCGTCGGGGAACTTTCCCATCCCTTTGACTTCCTCACCGACGGCGACGACAATGACAACACGGACGGACGATGACACTGACGAAGACGACCAAAGTCCAACTCGCAACCTTCTTATGGTTTGGCCTGTGATACGGGGAGTATTAATCACTCCCTGAAACTAATGGCGAGCTCTGGGTCGCCGTCGGGGAACTGTCCCCTTCCCTTTGACTACCTCCCCGACGGCGACGACAATGACAACACGGACGGATGATGACACAGACGACCACGACGTGGGAGAACCCCTGCCCTCCCCATACGCTTGTGGCTGGTTCTTACCAGCACAGGATTGTCCACCCTTTGTCCCCCCGCCGCCCCGCGTCACCCTTACGTCCCACCCCTTGGAAATATACATGGTGGTAACTCAAACTTATAGAAATTGTTTTATCTTGGAGGCGCGAATAATCTTAGCTGTTGAGGCCACATATCCAACGGCTACAAACCAAGTGTTTAAAAGCCTTAAACATCCTACGAGTGCTCAGCAATACTAATTGGGGAGCTGATCGTACAACCACGTTACGTCTTTTTTGCTCCCTTATCCGCTCTAAGTTGGATTTTGCTAGTTTTATTTGTGATTCAACCAGACCTTCTTATATCAAGACGTTGGATACAGAGAGCCTTTGTATTTCTGTTAAAGGAAATGAAAAGTTCGCAATTTTCTGTGCATGTTGCCTAATTTTTTTCTGTGAAGTCAACTATGCTTAACATCACAGTGACAAGGTGTTTGCAATGAGCACTAGGTCACATGACCCCCCCCTGAACATTCACATTGCGCCCCGCGTCACCCATTACGTCCCTCCCTTCGTCTCGATTAGCCAAGTTGCATAAATATGAGACGTTATGCAATATCCAATCAACATTCAAAGTATGTGGCAAGTGGTGCGACCCTCACATATTTCAGGGGTGTCCTCATCCACATCACTCCAGAAGACGTCGTAGATCTGTCTAGGTTTAAAGTCTGCACAATGTTTCGGCAAGAAGTTTTTTATGAAATCTTTTGGGACGATTTCCCTTGCGTTGTCTGTTTTAATTTTGATATGCAAATTCCACTAATGCCATTGTGCGCGGGAAACGATGGTGAATAAATAAATAAATAAATTTGTATTTAGAGTCTACCCACTCAGTTATATAACTGATTTTCAGTTGGGGACAGTAAATCAAAGCGACCAAGCCAGCCCTGTAGGCCCCGACGCAATCGACGAGTGAGCGATAACCAACCAAAGATCGATATTTGTAAAAGGAAATAAAGCAATCAGTGGTATGGACAGTGCGAACACCTGCGGATCCACGCCAGAATCAACAAGGCCGATTCAGAACAACTCTGAATTTATTATGTGCTTCGTTGCTAGGACGGCTCCAAAGTCACCGTTTACAAACTCCTAAGACAAGAACTGATGGACTTAAGTCCAAATCAGAAGTTAAAAAACTTCTGACTTTGACGGGAATCGATCCCTGGACCTTCTGCATAGAAAGCAGATACGCTAACAACAAGACCAACGAGCCACACTATTGTAATTGCAAAGATGGCGACAATATGTCTCTGATCATCCGGATGGAAAACAATACGCGTGGTCAAATATCCGCGCTTCTAATTGGTTCATACCAGGGTAAAGCTGGTTCAGTTAGTATTCATGTTCAACGTGAGATAGCAGTACACTCAATGAGGCATCTACAGCTGATCAAGTACATTCGCAAACTATGAAAATAAGAACGTTTCAGTTGTTGTTTTGCTCATGCAAAGATGGCACGTGGAATCTAATTACAACAGCATCCAATATCGGACAACAATGTTTTCATATTTTAAAATCTTTAAATTTACTTTCTTCATAGGCTATTCAATGTGTAATTGGGAATAACATGCATGTCTGAAATGCCATTTTTAGGCCTACTCTCAATTGCTTGTTTTGTACAACAATAAAAATAGTTAAAATAGTAAAAATGATTTTTTTATATCTTATTGCTTGACATGTAAAACAAAACATGAGATTTCATCCAATAGGATTTTATCTAATGCATTGCTAATCATTTAATTCTTCCTTAAACTAACCCCCGCTAGAGAGCTAGAAAACCTTGTATTGGTGTAATTAGTTTCGATCACATGTTTTTAATTTTTCGTAGAAACCAAGCTTCGAAATTTTGTCTGTATCGATGCAAATCGCCTTACGTTTTTTAAACACAATAAAAGTAAAACTAATAATTAATCGTTATCAAATCGATCACCGAGTGGGGGATTGATTTGTGTATTGTATTAATAATTTCCGAACTACTAGATTTAAAGTCAACATTACCACACATCATCGATATTCGGCGGTGGAAATATCAAGGTAACGTCACCGGAGGCCGGCATTGAATGGGCTTTCTTCGGTCATCGATTCGACCTGTTTGCATCCACAGCCAACGCGGCGATTGTCAGGAGGCAATTGTCCATCTTCCCTCTGATTACCGCGCGTCGCAGCTAAGGCCTGATAAGCTTGACTACGGAATCCACCGCCTGCTTGTTGGTGACGCACTGGGGAAGGTACCTACAGATAATAGATGCTAGAGCGAAACAAATTAAAATCTTCAAAATATACCCCTCTTAAAACTCCAAATGCATCTTCTAAAGTTAAACGATCCATAGCCAAAGTTTTGACCGGATCCAATGGTACGAAGTGTTTGATAATTTGGCTCTTGGTCTTCACCTCTTGCCCCATTAAAATAAACTCCGCAAAGAATATTTTGCTTGAAGCAGCAGGTACCTGTAGCGGTCGATTGTTATTAGTGAATTCTGATGCACGCAAGAATTTCGACGATGGGCCAACACCGGCTAATTTTGACTTCTTCCAGTAGCACTGAACGGATGTTGGGGCTGGCTCCTCGCTACGGCGATGTACCCACATCAAAAATGTAACTGAATGCTTGCAACCACCTGAAGCAAAATAGCAAACATTTAAAACGTTTCCCATTTGAGCAAAACAAATTAAAATCTTCAATGTCGGTTGCTTCTGGTTGGTCAGAAGGCTTATTACATTTTAGTTTTTACATAGATCGTGGAAAGGGCATGTCCGGATACAGACTCTGTCCAGTTAATTTCTTGTATAGTACCCAGTTATAGGGTTAAACTAGGAATTCCAGAAGTGGCTGTAGCTTCATTTGGGTGTTCCTCCCAAGTGATGCTGGAACTGTTTTCTAACTTATCCATCTTGGTGTTGAGCTGGGTCAATGTCCCTACTCCTTATCGGGTTATTATGTATAGCATACGTATTAATAATGTTATAAATATTCGCATTATCGTACATAATAAATACGTATTAATAACGTTAAACCATACGTTTTTATAACGTTATTCTCAAAACCTTATTCCACTAGCACTATCTAGTAGATAACTTTTATTTTGGTAGCATAACTGACTTTTTACCACATACACCCAAATATAGAAATACAACATTGCTATTGCTAAAGCTCTTTGTATTTAGTTAAATTAGATTTAATACTACTTTTACTACATTATTAAAGCATCAATAAACTAAAACATAATGTACTGTTTATTATTTTTGTAATATTATTATTTAATAATTTTGGTTAATTTCAGTACAAGTAGGTCTAGGCCTAAAGTATGACTCACCTTCAACCAGAGCAACGACCTTTGCAATAAAATGCTTTGTATTTCTTTCTACAACCTTCAACCTTCTCGTGGTTTGGCCTTGGTTAGGGAAGTTTTTCTCCCTGAAACTAAAGGCGAGCTCTGGGTCGTCGTCGGGGAACATTCCCCTTCCCTCTGACTACCTGCCCGACGGCGATTACAATGACAAAACGGACGGATGATGACACAGATGGAGACGACCACGACGTGGGGGAACCCCTGCCTTCCCCATACGCTTGTGGCTGGTTCTGACCAGCACAGGCCTGTCCACCCCTTGTCCCCCCGAGTCACCCCTTTTGTCCCTCCCTTCGTCTCGATTAGCCAAATTGCATAAATATGAGACGTTAAGCAATATCCAATATCCGCCACTCGCACAGGGCACAGATACACAATAACAACAAAAACTAATTGCAGTGAGAAACTAGGGTGCATGTGTTAGGTGTTAAGCATATGGAAGCAAAAAAGCATATTCCCCCGCACTCGAAAATGATTTCCTACGCGCCTGTGGACACAATTTCCTCCTCTCCATGGTCAACGAAAATTATTCAAATATTTACTTGCCTACTTACATTTTCAGTATACTAGAACCGAGGACAGACTCAAGAATAACAAGTTGAACTTGAACATCATCTCGCACAAACACAACCATCAACGTTGAATACTCTGCAAGAGGAAATTTCAAGTTTAAAATGTTGAAGACGCAATGTTTGCCATGTATTCCCTCCACTCCTCCCAGCCTACCACCCAAAATATGCTGAAAAATGGCGCGATGTTTATATTCCACTCTATTTTATATACTTCGCAAATAGCACAATGAAGGTTTTTGTCACACTATAATAGTTTTTAGGGTAATCCATGATGATTTATTTAAATATTTAAAACGTTTCTCTCATAAGTTCTCCCCGCCTATATATTCAATGCTATGCATCGTTTTCCTTGAAAGTGCATGAGCAGGGGGAACTGCTCAGAACGTTGGAAATATTTAAATAAATCCTCGCACAATTAGGTATTGAGAAATCGGCACAAATTGGAAACTCCAAGAATTGGTAACGTCCAGAATGTTTGTTATGTAAAAATGTATTAACTTCTTTACACGGAAAAATTTAAATTTTCTAACGGCCGCCGCATCGCAGCCAAGTCCACGAACAGTGCAACACACATGAATCATGCCAAACACGCATTGGGTACCTAACAATGTTATTGAACGTCTTAAACACGTAGGAATTAATGACACATTACGAAATATGGAACATTTAGTAATTACCGATACATGATATCTATTCCGTGTGGTTATGTGAGACTGCCTCCTTCAGTTTCTCCTTCAGTAATAAATGTATCTGTTTTTCTCTCCCGACTCTATTGATAGTATTTAACATTAAATTATTTAAACTTATGCTTGTAGTGCATGGACCGGGGCCGGTCTTGCGTATGGATTCCCGCGGGCATACCCCTGCCCTGCCCCTTTCCTTTCCTTTTACCGTATCTGCATACGACATCAGACTCTGCAGGCTGTCTGCAAAATTTATATAAACATAATCTTGTTTAGTAAATTGCTTCTTCCATCATAGTTGTATTGCTCTTATTAAATTGACATGTGTATGTCACATTTATTTTTAACTGCTTGTCTGGCTATTGTATCGCCCTCTTAGGGATGACTGAAATGTTATCTAAATCAGAGATGGTCTTAAATATAACAGGAAAACATATTTGATTTTTTTAGGCTAGACCTAACGTTCGTGTCAGCCTTATGTCATTATGTGGAAATTTGGGATACTAATAATGTAAACACTGAGTAAACTGAATGTCTACACATCATCGCCTTCCACCTCCTAAAAAGAAAGAACGATTTTCATCTACTCTTCTACTCCAAGTAGCCTGATGTACCTTCATTGTCCTAACAAATGGCTGAAATTGTTTGTCTTCTATGACTCGGTCAACATTTAAAATCATGTCTTTGCCGTCCGCGGTGGCGTATTCGGTTAGGGCGTAGGTCCGAGGAATACGGCACCAATGGGACGTGGGTTCGAGTCCCGCATAAGGCATGGGTTTTTTGTAATTGTCCTTCACCCTTCATCTATCACCACTCATCTCTCGAATATGAAAATCGCAATTATAGCATCTTAACTGGCTGAAATGAACCTAGATTTCAAAACCATTACACCTAATTAAATAAAAAAAAAACTTTTCTTCAGGTATGTTTAACAGTTTTATGCCCTGACACTTCCACCAGGACGTCATAAAGGCTTTCGAAATTAGCAATGTCTTTGCCTTCTGCCACCAATCTATCGGCTGTTCTCTTCAACACTGCTCCAATACCGTCCGGGGCACCCTTGCCGTGACCGGCTTCAGAATAATTCCAAGTTATTCCTGAAACGCCTGTTAGAGTATGAATGTATGAAGCAATCAAATAGAACATTTTTCTGTTACGGTATTGCCGGTGTGATTTTGGAAGTCTTAGCCAATGCAGGCTTGCGGGCCTTGCTCCGAAACATAATTCTGCCGACACCCATGGTTCATCGAAATCTTAACATGTATTATGCACACAATAATTAACAATAACCCACTAACGTAGGTATTAACTTACATGCATATTATTTTGAATGTTGAACTGTTTGGCGCTTAATAGATTGAATGGTGTTATGGAACATATTCTTCACGTCGCGCCAAGAGCGAGACGATAGCGCTGACGGATTAGCTGCGAGGCATTTCTCGCATTCCTTTTTTCCTGGTACTTTTCTTTGGGATATATGATTCCTAAAGAACTTCAGTACGTGTTGTTTCTCAGCAGTAGTCCACAATTTCTGTTTTTGTCCCTTATCTAAAACACAGATTATAGAATTACAACGTGCCGTTAAAAAGCAACATTAACATATAATTTTAATGTAATACAATATAGTCTTTGGACAATGCGGCCCACTGTAGGATTCGTATTGCGTATTGAAGAGAATACCGCATGTACTGTGGACTACTTTTAAAAAAGGAATGGTGTTTAAAGACGGAAGAAAAACACTATGTATATTTGTTGTGTTATGAGTGTGATTAGTTGAGTTGGTGGGGAAAAGCTACAACTATTTGATTAAGAGTGGAAGTAAGGGTGAGAATGCTAACTGCGGAATAAATAGTTTAAAAAAAAGTATGCTGGAACCAAAACTTATTGTCAAAACAATACCGCCTAGGTTGGATGGTAGTATGACGTTTATCTATTTCTTAATTGAAACAAGCATGTGTGACAAATGCTCAGTGTTAAAGTATGGCCATTATTATATAGTAAAATCCGTGGATACGGCAATATCTGCGACAATATAGTATCGTCATGATGAACCTCGCTACACATAGAACCCCTAACCCAAAAAAACCAAATAATCCTACACACATACCTAAAGTAACACACATACCTAAAGTAAATAAAGTTTTAAACCCTAAAAAAGGAATAAGTAGGCCTACTGATAAAAATAGAGATATAAATAAATTAACGATTCTACATCAAAATATACAGTGCATCTCGAACAAAACAGTAAATCTAGATGCCCTGATAAATGAAGAAGAAAGTGAAGGACCTAATATCGACATTTTATGTATAACGGAACACTGGCAAAGAGATTTTGAAATATCACAAGTAAATGTAGACAACTTCAAATTAATAACAGCCTTTAGCAGAAATACCCATAGACATGGAGGAGTGGCAATATTTGTAAAGGAAGACAAACTGAAGGATGTAAAAGAAAGAACAAACATTATTAAATTCAGTAGCGAAAAAGATTTAGAAATAAGTGGAATAGAAATAAAACTCAGACACAAGCTTAATAACATAGTAGTCATAACACTATATCGTACACCTAATGGAAACATCGATACTTTCATCGAAAAACTAGAAACCATCCTTATTCAAATATCTAAAGAAAATAAAGACATAGTTATCCTAGGGGATTTCAATATAGACTTCCTTAAAGACTCATCAAAAAAGGAAAATCTAATCAATCTACTAGACTCCTTCAAACAAAA